>CM062353.1:68869767-69132777 GCA_031216105.1 Dalbergia cultrata
ATAAATAGTTTGTTAAAACAATTATGCCAGTACTTGAATAAACTCAAACTATCAGAATCAGAAATGAGATAGCTTTTTAATCTACCCAAAAGAGGGGAAAATGAGATAGCTTTTTGTATTAAAAGTTGAAATGAGACAATCTCGCATCTTTCTGCGAGTGACTTGCATTTAACTACCCTTCAAGTTTGTCTAAATTACAACGAACCCTATTCTGGTAAAAGAAATTGCAATCTCCGCCCCAATTTTGACAACTTCTTAACGGTTCAAAAAGAATATTCTAATGGAATACTCTAAAATAACCAAGGTTAGGCGTGAAACTTTAAAAGTGAAAAGGAATGTCGTTGGTAAGTTAGCAGCCACCAGAGGTTTCTCTTATTAAAAAGACCATGCAAACTTGGTCCACTGCCAACAACAAAGAAACATTCAATCCTCCGGATAAGTTGGTCCGCCCCCCATGTGGGGGATTAATATTAACCTGCCAATTTATTATCATTTAATTGATTTTTAATGGTTCAGATTTAGTAAATAAATTTCCAAATAAATTTTACATATAATATATCATTTCAAAATTTACAAAGATAATTTTTTTCGATATTAACCTTGTTACCTTATTCTCAGTATCATCATCATCCCTACCTCCACCGTCAAACATACCCACTCACTGTTCCCTTATCCCTTTAACTGGAATTCATGAAACTTAGAGGCTTCCTATTTATCAAATGGCTTGATGCCCATAGGAAGATAGAAACAACGTACCTAGACCTTGATTAATTTCGCACAAACTTTACAATTTTCCAACCAAAAAGTATAGTGGATTAAAACCCAAAAAGTTGATTGGCACAAGTTTTAGAATTTGGAATGGTAATTTTACAGGGGAGGAACTCTCATTTAATCTCCTCCTATCTTCGTAGGATATGCTATTTGAATCATTGGCGAAACAAATGCATGAGGGTGGTGGCCTTACTGTTGTTCTTGTTGTGGTCCTTATTAAACCCTTACGTTGTTGACTTGTTGTGGTCCTTGTTATGGTTCTTCTGGCTCTTCTTAGTGGTGGCCGACGAGGCGGTGACTGACGGTGAAGGTGGTAGCTGGTGGCAAAGCTGAGGATGGGGTGACTGGCTGCATGGACAGTATTGTGGTGGAAGAGGGATGTCGCTGTAGCAGCAAAAGGGAATGAAAGGAAAAAAGGAAACAGGGATGTAATGGGAATTAAAAAACAAAAAAGGTTAACTTGGTATTTTCAAAGGGTGGATTAGGGTTGGTCCCCAACATGGGGCAGGCCAACGAATCCCTGAGCCAACATTCAATAGGACGCAAAGATCCCCATAGATCAAGTGATAACTTGCATTAATATAATCTTTTTAGCCTATATTTATACATTAATTATTTCCATTGATAACTTGCTTTAGTTTATGATTGCCATCAACAAGAATTTTCTTGTGATTTAAATATAGTTTTTTTATTTTTATTAACATTTAATTTGTTATTTTGAAAAAAAATTGTTATTTTGAACTTTAATGGATAAAGATTCTCACCTCAGTGGTTTAGATTTAGGTTAAAGAGATAACAACAATTGTTGCAAAATTTGATGAAAATATTTGAACACACAGGGTTTGAAGAGATAAGACGATTTGGAACAAATTTTGGACCAAATTTGAGATACAAGAAAATAAGAAAATTTGTCCAAAATCTATAAGAAAATAATGAAAGATTCAAATTCATTTTTTCATTATATTTACTTCAAATAGGGGATAGTTTTCGAGAAAAAGGGGAATCCATGCACTGTTGGAGAGAGCCATAATTAGCTAAGGACTAGTGTTTTCTTCAATGGGCACAACTTAAAGGTTTATCGTTTTCTTTTCTATTGCAATGGTACTAAATTTCTTTAGGTGTTAGGGTAGTTTAAAGGAAAGGATTTTGTATTTTTGTTATTTATTTAATATTCTTTTTCAATCAATTGTATAACTTTTAGTGTTCTTTGATGCTTTTGGGGGAATTACCCCTTCTTAAATGTTTATAATTTTATATTGAATAAATGATAATTTATAGAATAAAACAAGTCAATATAAAAATTGTCATAATTTAAAATAGTTAAAAATATAATAGAAGTACTCATCTATGTGATTATTGTCATGAAACCATTTATCTCGAAACTTAAGTTGTTGGATTAAGGCACATGAATAATTTTATATTTAACATGCCCTCTCATTTGCCAATTCCCCCTTTTAAACTTGAAGCATGGACAATGCTTAGGTTATGCACCTTTATCTTATGCTAAGAATAATTTTTTTTTTTTATTTAGAAGAATGGGGAAAACAAGGATTGAACTTATGCCACCTAGTTATAGAGGCTTTGATAACATCGTCATGCACTTATCCCAAAAGTTTAAGTTGTTGGATTGAGGCATATGAATGATTTTGTCTTTAGTAGTTATTTGAATTATTGTTCTTCATCTTAGGATGGGTTTAAAATAGCATTACAACTCTGTTTGGTATATACTGTATAGAATAAGGCTTGATAATACTAGATATAATAGTACAAAGTCTGATAGTATAATATGAGGGATCTAGTGTATAAGTTTTTATCCTATCCAATGTTTTTGGGACACCATGTTACTAGCGAAGGACACGTAGGCGGGAGGTGACCAACGAGCATGGGCAGCTTGTGCTGCCAGGGGGGTTGGGTTTTGACACAAAAGAATAAGCAATAGTTAATTTGGAATTGACAAGTAAAAATAATACTATTACATGTAATCAGGCCTTTTGAGATCTCGATAACTTAATCCTGTCATTACAGTAGAAAAAGTGGTCGACATTAATTTATTCAATTTATTTATCTTAAGAGGATTCAATATCAAGTCATTGGATCACGGACTATGATTACAAATTTTGAGAAATTCGACTACCAATTAACATGCTCAAACTAATTGGTGATAGTTCTTAGTTCTTGTGGGAACGACAATCCTTTACTTAATTTTATTACTTATGGCTCAATATACTTACCAGAGCTGATTTTCTAAATTGGTTAGCAAGCTTTTGGCATTGTATTGGGAACTATTGACCAATATTATTAGTAATCTGGATGTTATTAATGTAGGTTGTTTATTTCTAGTTTTAATTTTAATTTTCATTTTGTTTAATTTTGATCGCAAGAGAAGAAAAGGTATACTCATACATGCAAATTGCAATGAATCACACAGTTATGTTTTTTTTTCCCAGGCTATGATTGGGGGAGTGGGAGAATAACAGAGACGTTTGTCTCTTCATCTCTATTAGGGTGGGATGCAATTTTTGTGAAAGAATATATGGGGCTTGCTGAAATTTTGTGAAACCTAGAAAGGTTGTTAGGGTTAAATATCCCATTCCTCTTATATAATAATAAAGATGCCGAAAACTTTATAGTATTGATTTAACTTCGCATCCACACTTGAAGGTAAGATGGTCACATCCACACTTATTGTTTGTTCCATGCCGGGTTTAAACATATAATTAGATTTCATGTTTATGGATAAATGTGTATTTGGTTTGTAGTCCAAAATTTCAGGAGTTTTGCATTTCGATCCTCCCCATTCCTCCTTGTTTATATTCTTGTTTGGATTTTACTTTGACTCATATTTGTTTGTCCTTAATAGTGTTAAAGCTTTTAGTATTTAATTATATCCTGAAAGTTTGTAAGCCCTAATTAAAGGAGGGATGGAATTGGCCAAACGACCTTTCTTGATCTAGCCTGGTCTGATTCATATACAAACTAGATGAAGACTTTCCAAGAAGTTTTTTTTTTCTTTTTTCTTTTTAATTGGAAAGGTCATAAAGGTATTAAAAATGTCTGTTGGATGTAATAGGTTACCCCTATTTGTATTATTATTATTATCATCATCATCAAGTAGATAATTAAATTTAAATCATTGTTTTCTATTTCAATGCCCTAACATTATCCTACCTAGCTAACCCGTCACAACTCTCACCTTCCACCCACAACTTGTAGAGGCTGCCAAATGATATAGAAAGCATTAAACCCAGGAATGTAAAAGTAAACACGGCAGAATTAAAATAGGCACCGAGGATAATAATAAAGATGGAGTTTTTCTGATTAAGCATCCAAGGAGCTTGTTATTCGCAATTTAGGTGAGCGGAAAAAGGGGGTTTGTTCTACTAGCCCTTTAAGAAACTTGTTCTTAACAACCAAGATTAGTGCAAAGGGGTCTTCCTTACTAGAGCTCCAAAGAACCTGTATTTGGCAACCTAGATCAAAGAGAGGATAAACAACGAAACAAAATAAGGACATGACACATCTAATAACTTGCACAACATTTGTGCATTAGTTTGAATTTTATCATGGACAAAACAAAATAGCAACTTATATAAAAAGAA
Organism: Dalbergia cultrata; assembly: GCA_031216105.1. NCBI lineage: Eukaryota > Viridiplantae > Streptophyta > Magnoliopsida > Fabales > Fabaceae > Dalbergia > Dalbergia cultrata. The sequence goes on from CM062353.1 coordinate 68,874,138, forward strand.
AAAAGCAACTACAAGTGTATTTATACGCAATTAAGACACCACAATTAAAACAAACGTAATACATTTAGATTAGGCTAACCGAAGCAACAATTGCATCATTTAATTCATCATTTATATATTTAGCTTATACCCTTATATAAATTCAGTACAATCCACTCAATTATAAAATCGAATTTAATGGATTAGAAACCAGAAAGATTGAGTTAAATTAGTGGAATGTTAGTTAATTAACCATCCAATATTGCAACCCGAGTTTGCAAAATAAAGAAGCAGAAGATGGGTACGCAGTTCTTTGATAGAACTATGTCTACACAGAAAAATCACTCCTCATAAATTTTCTCTCTAGAAAATGACTCGTACCATAAAAAATTTCTCCGAAAATGCGAATATTGACTCGTAACACCATCGCAATAATGATTTGTTTCTCTCTGCTTGCTTAATCACGCATTCATTTTCTCTGCTTAAATGGCAAGGAAAATGTGATGGAGACGGTAGTTTTTGTTATACGTGGGAGTGTCATAGCTATTAATTTCCACATTAACGATATACCACAACTTCTCCAATGTTAATCTTCTTTCCCTTCCTCCTTCAATCATTAATGCTTCTTTTTTTCTTTCTTTCTCATTTTTCTGTCACAGGTCTTGGAATTTTAGATACATACGTAGTAATTAATGTCGAAATGTTCAACTAATTGACCAAATGTATACCTAGAGTGAGAATTTTCAAAGATGGAAAAAAAAAAAAACAAATAAATTTTGAGGAGGAGTGCTGCTAGACTGAAAAAAAGAAAGAAAAAATCATGTCAAAAAATCTGTAAGATACGGTTTACATAGATGTGGCAAATTTCTAATGGTTAGATAGAAATCATGGATGACTAAAAAATTTAAAGCTTTTCAATAATATTGGGATAAATAACAAAACTATCTTTGAGGTTTACTCAAATGACACTCCACTCTATTTTTCTCAAAATTTGACACTCTACCTATTGTTTATATATATAAAAAATAAAGAATAAAGTAATAAAGAAAAATAACAACTAGTAAGAGAATAAATTTTATAAACGTAATTTCAACTCGACATGTCTCTTAGATCAAATTAATTCTTAAAATTTAAATCTTAAATTTCATATCCTCAAATCTATATACCTGACAAAAAATAAAATTAAATTAGTTTAACTGCTACATAAGAATGATATGTGAGCTTTGCGGTTGAAAAGTAGTGAGAAAATGTAGGATAAATTAGCCATTTTCAGTATTTTTGAAGGATTTACAGGATGAATTGATCAATAATTATCTATGACATCGTTCAAATTGATCTCTAATAAAAATATGAATACAATAAATAAATTCACTAAAATACTAAAGAGTAATTAATTTGTCATATATTTCAAATTATGAGGATCACAAATGTTATTTTTTTCCTTGACGGACTAATTTATTTATAGTGTTTTTATTATGGATCAACTCAGTAGCTTACTATTTTTATCTTTTATATATCTATATTATTTTTATGCAGCAACTCAAATAAATGAATAATTTAATTTTGTTTTAAGCTAGATACTATATATATATTTGAGGATATGTTGTTGACTTAAATTTATATTTACAAAATTTATTCTCACTCACTAGATTTTATTTTCTATTTATTTATTTGTTCATTTTTTTAAAAATAATAGAGTGATTTGTCAATTTTGCAGAAGAATATGGTGTAGTGTTATTTGAGTAAATTTCAAGAGTAGTAATTATTATTTACCCATAACATTTTAATACATAATTTGGGTAGTAAAATTGTGACAATTTCTCTGACCGCCAGACATTTATAGGCTACAAGTGAATATACGGGTTGACCCCGTTAGTTGTAAGTCAGTCCGTAACAAACTAAATACTCCTATAAACTAGTTGGATTACACTTGCTGATATTAAATGAACCAACTAAATTATTGATATGTGGCAATATTCACTTTTAAAAATTTTAGTAGAATTCAACCGGAATCATTTTGAGTATTTATTTTTATTAAAAATGATTCATATATATAATTGTATTATACTTGCAGAGTGGAATCAATGAGGAACTAATATGTTATGAGATTGGAACAAATAGATCGATTTTGAAATATAGAGATTTTCACACTGGTCAAAAGAACCCTAAAACATGCCGTCAATAGGTGAATCACTTATTTGATCGGCTTTTCTTGATTCAATTTTTTTTTTTTTTGGGAGTTATCTATAAATGTTAACCACTCCTACTTGTATTAATTGTTATTTAGTTTCATTAAATTACACTTTTTCTATTCTAATCAAATAAAACTAATATATGCAATGATTATAATATAATGTCTAATTCTAAATGTTATTACCATACCATGACAAATATATTTACACCATAGAATATGAGTACAACCCTCTATCTAATTTAGTTTTTTTTTCCTGACATTACTTAATTAAAGAAAATAATCAAATAAAGCCAATACATAATTGATATTTATTGTTTATTAGTCATTATAATGATATCAAAATTTATTATTGTTAATTTAATTAAAAATAATTGAATTACTAAAATATTTATTATTATTTTCATTAGTTTAGTTACAAGTATTTTACATTAACTTATTTGATGTAATAATTAATATTTTATACATTAAATTATTTCCTTTAAAATTTTCTCAAGGTAATAATTACCTAATTATTTTAGAAAAAAGAAAAATAATGAAATAAGGAGTAATAAAAAAGATAAATATTGAATCAAACTAAACAATGCACATGCTATTATTTAATTTTAAGATTTTTTTTACAATCACTTAATACTGAATCAATCTTATTATATTAAGATTTTTTTTTTTACAATCACTTACTTTTAATGGTTTAAAGACACATATATACTTGTCTTCCTATAAAATTGACTTAATATATTTTTAGTCTTTGAAAAATAAGTGAACTAATTTAATTTTAGTTCCTAAAAGGTTTGGTTTCGATTCAAACATTTTTAAAATTATTTTGTTCTAGTCATCATCATTAATTTGTCTCTATTAAATCCTGAGCTGGCTAATTGAATATCATATCATTCAATCCTATAGTACTCTTATGTAGCGTATCATAGTCATATATATATAGATGTCAAAACTTTCACCCTTTAGTTATAAAACTCAGCTCAACTCCAAATTTGGTTTGACCAATGAACTTAAGGGTGTTCATAGTTCAATTTGATTCAATTTTTGGTCAAAATCAACCAATCCAATTTGGTTCGGTTTGATATGGTTTGATTATTTTTGAAGAATCGAACCAACCAAACCAATTTAAATTAGTATGGATTGGTTAGGTTTTCGGTTTACATAAAATTTTATAAAATATAAAAAAGTAATGATAACATAAAATTAGGCTACTTGTTATTATAAAACTATATACATATAAAATCTAAGATGATTTTTAAAAAGTTATGCTAGTATGTAATACTACTAACTAATAAGTTAAACAAAAAATAAAAGATTTGAAAAAAAATCATGTTGATTAAATTAAAAGAATTAACATATAATTGAAAATTCAAAATATTGGGTTAAAATATGATAAAATTTAGATATTGATAGGGAATACATCTAATTAATATATTAATATACATATAATTATTAATTTAATATGTTATCAGTTCGGTTTGGTTTAGTTCGGTTTTGGAAATAAGAACTGAAAACTAATCAATTTGGTTTGATTTTCATAAATTAAGAACCAGTTCAAACTAATTAATTTCAGTTTTGATTGGTTTTAAATTTTTTTATATCAATTTTTTATTTTAATTCAATTTTGATTGGTTTGAACATCCTAAGTGAACCGTTAAACCAAACGTATAATTGGACTGCATCATGCATGAGATCAGTCTTGATATTAAACCGATATGGACCAATAAGATTCTTGGGGTTTGAATAAATTGCCAACTCGACCAATTCGATAAAACAAGACCGGGTCATTGAAATGTTTACTTAAAAAAGTCCTTTGATATACAGAAAAAAAAGTCCTTTGAATTTTTATTTTTTTTATAAAATAGATGACTTCATAAAACTTTAACATAACTTGTGTGAAAATAATAAATGATTTTCCCAAGTCATCCTTTGACCACTTGGGCTTTAAAGTGAGAGCTACATATATCACAAGGTTGAAGTCCTTTCATTTTATAACTGAATTTTTGGCTTCCAATTCCTCCTCCACTATTCCACTTGAAACTAAAATAGTGAAAAGTAAGTTGTTCACCATACTTTTCACTATATTGATGGTACTATCGAAAGGTTTGGGATGAAACTTGGTTTAACTCTTTTTTGGATATTTTATTATCTTTATGTTATTTTTGGCCCTTCTTGTATTGCTTTTTTACCCCCTAAACTCTTATTCTTTGTGTACTGCTGCTCTCATCTCTATTTAGTTGGTTGGAGCGTTTATTCTCATAAAAAAAAAAAATAGCAAGGTGTTAATCATTTGACTTCCAATTTCTCCATTGTTTAGGTCATATACAATTTAGCTCATTAACTTTTAAAATGAGCAATATGATGACACTCTAAGTTTTCCAAATAGTGCAAATAACACATTTCGTTAACTTTCCATCCAAATCTTCTGTTAAGTAGTCACGTGCTAATCACATGGACACATATATGGACCAAATTGCGCTCCTTCTAATTCATAATAATTCCAAACCGTATGACCATCTCATCCCCTTCCTTCTCCATACATAACCACAACGAACAACCCTTGTTCTTCCTCCATGGTGTCCACAATATTTATTTTGGCTTATTACTAGGATCATATTCTTTTCCGCACTTTTCAATTTTGTTCCCTTCTGTCTATTTCTCCCACCATGTGCTTCTCGAGCTAACACTTCCTGCTTCCCCTCACATCCGTGGTTGAATTCACTACCGCCACACCACGCCCTTTGAAAGTACAAAGCTGTAGACGGTGTCGCGATTGGAGAACGCATGGGCTGTCAACGCATAATGAAGTGGTGGTTAGAGCAATGGTTATCAAGCTGCTATTGAGCATGAGATAGCATGGTGAGGTGGCCAAGTCGATGATGATGGTAGTGTCACAACGATAGAAGGTTGGGCTGTGTTACGTTGCATATGTGGTTGAAGATTCCCAATTGGGATTTGGGATGGATAGCTTAAGATATTTGAACAATTTAAGATTTTGACAATGTTCTACAGTGTCTTCGTCCAAGATGAGATTAGGATTAAAGGAGGAAAAAGTTCACACTCTATGTTTTGAGAAGGAGAAATGACAAGAGAAGAAAAATTTAATTTAAAATCAAGGGTAATATGGAGGAAGAACTAGGGTTGTTGGTGGTGGTTATGGGTGGAGAAGGAAACAGATGAGTTTCCAAAAAAAAAAAGGAAGGAAGGGGATGGGATGGTACAAGAAAGGAGTTCATGAATTGGGGTTAGGGTTTGAAATTGTGAATTAGAGGAAGGGTAATTTGGTCCATGTATGTGTCCATGTGATTGGTACATGATAACTTAATGACAAAATCCTTATTTTAGTCCCTTTAAAATTTCAAGTTGGACAAATTAGTTCCTATAAAATAATAAACTTCCAAATTAGTCCCTGTAAAATTGAAAAGCCAGACAAATTAGTCCTTGAAAAAAAAAATCACAAACTAGTGCCTGCAAAAATGAAATGTCGAATAATTTAGTCCCCTTAGCCCAACTTAACAAATGGACTAACTTGTCTGATTTTTCAATTTTTCAAGGATTAATTTATCTAACTATTCAATTTTATAATGACCAATTTGGGATGATTTTTTTTTAAGGACTAATTTTTCTAATGATTCAATTTTATAGGGACTAATTTGAGAGTTTATTTTTTTACAGAGACCAATTTGTTTGACTTGAAATTTCAGATGAACTAAAATGTTGTTTTGTTCTAACTTAATTGAAGATTTGGATCCAAAGTTAATGGAATGTGTGATTTGTACCATTTGGAAAAGTTAGGGTATCACATTACACATTTTGAAAAATCATGGGCTAAACTACATATGATCTGAAATTCAAGTAGGTTAAATGCATTTTTCCTTTTTAAGTATTTATGCTCAACTGGTAACTCACTAACCCAATTACCTAGTGCTTTAGTCAATTCGATCATTGAGTCAAGTTTTATAACTATGACCTCACCCTATAACTCATTGAATGATGCAACCCAATAACACATCTTATATAATCTCATAACTCACGTTACAATAGACTTTTGATAGATAAGATTGTGATATCCTACCTATGATTAATGACAATCACACATCACATTCTATTAGTCGTGTAAACAAATTACTAGAAATGACTAAAATCAAATAGTTTTAAAAAATTTTAGACCAAAATATTTTTTTTCAAGAATTGAAACTAAAACTCACTTATTTTTTTAAGGACTGTATATATATTGAACCCCCACACATTTATCTTCTCATATTACAAAAATTTTTCCTTTTAATTTCTTAATAATATCCTAAAATGCCGATTAGATAAATCCATTACAGCATGGTAATTCTCACAAAAAGTAAGATTAAATGTACTTCAAAAAAGTTATCAATAAGTTTATAATAATGTATGACAAAATTACCTATATGGATGCCTTAAAACAAAAGATAAGGATAAGAAGTCAACGTATTTGAATGATTTTTTGGATTTAAGATTTATTAACTCCGCAAGCCATTTAGAGATTTTTGTCCATTAAGATATTTTTATGTTTAAATATTATGTTGGTTATTATGTTTAAAGATCATGGTGTTTATTTAATTTTTGGCTTTGTTATATGCTATGTTGAAGAGAATGTTTTTAAATGATAATTTCCAAAAGATATTTATCTATTAGTAGGGATGGCAATGAGGACCCATGTATGAAGATATCTGCAGAGATATCAGCAAATGAAGATCCGAATGTGGGGATGAGTATTTCCCCATTCTCGGCGCATTAACTTTGGGGATGAGTATTAACCAAGGAAGAGAAAATCGGATCGGATCGACCAGTCTGACTGGTTCGACTGGGAACCGGTCACCTGGCCAGTCCGGTTAACCCCCAAAAATCGGAAGAAGTCAAAACCACGAAAAATTGGAAAACCAGCGAAGTAGACTGGTCGAATCAGTGTGAAGCAAAGAATGACACTAACAAAGATTGTTGGATTATCTTTCTTCTCTTTCTGTCATTCGTAGTCTGCTCATCAACAAATATTGCTTTTAAATACTTTTATGTGTATAAATATATTTTGTGTGTGTTGATTATATTAATTTTATTGATTTAATATATTTTGTATATTCTAATTAATCATATGTCTATATTTAAATATATATTTTATTATATTCCGATTGAACTGGTTGGACCTTTAAACCTTTGAACCAATATATTGATCGGTTCGATTCCCAGTCCGGTTTTCTCTTCCTTGGTATTAACCCCACCTCATGAGAGCACTGAGGATATCATATATCTATATCTACAAAGAATACTATAAAAAAGTATTACATGAATTCTAGAATCACTCTACGTCCTCTTTTTTCTCTACTTATAATCAAATTTAAATTTTAAAACATTGTAACTATTACGAAAAGTCTGGATTTTTTTCTCTTAAAATCTCTCCACTTGCTATTCTTCTATATTTCCAATAAATTAAAATTACATTCCACTACTAAATTATCTAGCTTAATTTATTACTTTAATACTTTATTGATTAAAAACAATATTATAAATCAGAATACAATCAAACTTAAATTTTAAAAATTTGTAACTACCATTTGTATACGAAAAACCTTGAATTATACAATTAGATACTTTTTTTATATAGAGATACATTTTTATGTTGATATTAATGTTGATATACTTATTTATAGTGTCAATGAATTACATTATATTTTTTATATGATCCTTAAGATAATTATAATAAGAATCAAACAATTTCAATGACATTTCAATTAAAAAAAATGAATTTAATTATATATGAGTAGAAAATGACTAGATATTGATGAATGTTTAAAAGTAGATTTTGTTATTTTAAATAGATTAACATTGATGCCTGACAAAGTAAACAAATTTTACATTATCATTTAATTATATTTTATTTATTTATAAAAGTTGATATAATTAAGTATGATTAGATGTATGTGTAATTTTTTTAATCAATGGTGAATATAAAATAAATTCTATTTTTAATCTGCAAATTCAAATTTAGGTGAATGGAAAAAGAAATATGCATTTTTAGGGTGTTGAATACAATGTTTATATGTTTCATATTTCTAAGACTTTGAAGAAAATTAGTAAGTAGTTGAATCTAATTATTTTGCTGACATAAAAATATAATTGAATATTTATGTAAATTTTAATATTGACACTGTATATAAATCAAATGCTAAAAAAATCTTAGCATAATTTAGTTGGTGCAAATTGAAAACAAAACATGTAGTTGAGTGATTTTTTAAACTAAGAAAAACCAATTTTCATAGAAACCATTTGTATAAGCATTAACTCAAAATTTAAAAGCATAGTATTAAAACTCAGTTCGGACCGGGTAGTTCAACTGGAAAGATAGTGAACCGATCACGATCACTGTTTGGATTGGTTTCGCATCAAAACCGGTATGACCCGGTTCGACTCAACCGAGTTGTTATTAGAACTGGTGACTCCTGACCAGTCTTTTTTTTTGCTTATTTTGTGAACAATATTTAGAATTTTTTTTTTATATTTGGACCCTTTAAAGAGTGTCAAATTGTTAATTAGTTATTATTTTGTTGTATTTTATTTAAGCTTTCATATATTTATATATTTTTCTTTTTGTATAAATCTGGTTCGACTAGTGACCCACCGGTTGAACCAGTGACCTGATGCCTCAACCAAGTCAATCATCGGTCCAGTTCTGAAAATGATGGTTAAAAGTGAGTGTGTGCGTGTGTGCATGTGTATAATTTATCAAATTTAATTGAATTTATTATTAATGAAACTATATGTTTATGAATTACAAATAAGAATATTAAACAATTTAAATAAGATTAAATTAAGAAAGATTTTGAAAACTGATTTTTCATGTAGTGCATAGGTATCATCTAGCATTGATAGTATACGAAAAAAAACTCAATTTCTCATAATATTGATGTTGATGATATTTGGATAAGAGTTTCTTATTGTAAATTCTTTATAGCTACAATTTTTATTGCTTGTTATGTAAATTATAGAATACAATATAATTGAAATCCATTACATTATTCCATCACTTCCTTCATTTTATCACTTCCTTCAATCCTTAATTCAAATAGAGAAATATGTGGTGTAAAAAACTTCTTTATGATAATTTTACAACTCTAGGGCATGATAGTAGATGGATTCCACACTTATTTTGTTTTCATGTGCCTCTATATACTAAATGTGTAAAGTTATTGCAAAGAGATATTATGCACTAAAGAATTCTCTTTTTGTTTTTTAGTCATGAGTAATATTCATTGAACGGGCCAAGCCCAAAAGCGAACTTTACAAAGGGAGAAAACACAAAGTATATCACTAGAAACCCCAAGTTGGAAAGGAATAGACAAAGCACATCAAACTAAGGGCTATCACTATTAACAAAAGTCAAGATTCAAGTATTCAAATTCCATCAATTGCTTGCCATCATTAAACCATGCCTCAACACAAATTTGTATTGGCCATCTTGGTTTGATGCAACTTTCTTTGAAGTAGATAATCTAGTTTATAGAATTTTGCACAGGTAAATCTGCTTTGCAGGAATTCTACAAGTTTTCTCTTGTGTTGAATCTTTTGTTGCTTGTTTGAATTTTAAACACATTCAAAGAAAGCTGCTCTTTGCTTTGCCATTAATAGACTAAAAACCTAGTAGGCCAAGAAAAAAAATTGAAAACTAAACATATATAGGTCCTGTAATGGACTTTTTCTTTGTTTTTATTTTTTCATACTAATAAAGTGGAAAAAAAAACTAAAGACCAAATAAAAGAAAGAAAGATAGTGAGATAAACTTGTAGAGAACACAGGAACAATAAACAATAAAAGTCTCAATAGATCAATACTAAAACCTATCATGAGTATAGTATTCTGAAGTTGCAAAAATATGAGCAATCATCAGGACCTTCAAGATGTCATCTAATCTTCCTATCTCACGGATCAAACACTACTTTCGCTGGTTTTCTTGAAGGTGAAGCTGCGTTAGGGTTTGGAAGGGAATACCCTGTGACAACAATTCTCATTCAAATATAGCTTCAAGGGGGTCGAGGCCGATTAGGAGGCTCAGTTTGTTGCCAGTTGAAGAGTCTTAGATTGTAAGGAAAATGTTATTTCAACACCAAAAAGTGGGTATCCAGTTGGAACACCCACTCCATCGCAATTGGATGTGATAATGACACCCACTCTCTTTTAGATGTTAAAATAACAATGCTCATATCTTAAAAAAAATGCACAGGCCTTAAAAAAGTATGAGTGGCGATGAATAAATGAATGATGTCATTAAATTGCTACAATTTTTCTAAAACAAATAAAAATCAAAAGAGAAAAGTTATGATGAATTTACTTCACACAATATTTGGGATGATCATGAGTTATGCATCACGACATGAACTTTACATGATACTATATGTTTTTGGTGTGTTAGCTTGGTTTATGGTAGAACTTTCTGGATGTGGTGGTTGTGGACATGATTTGGAGCTGCATATCTACCAAATTCCATGTTTAACCTTGATATGGGAATCTTGAAGGGGTTTTTATGGTATTTATTTTTAGCTCCTTATCAATTTTTATTTTTATTTTTATAATTGTTATTATTTAGGATTTTTTTATTTCTTTTTTATGATCATATTTTCTATATCGAATTTTTGCTCATGACATATTTATTGGTTTAAACTTTCTTTTTGTCAAAAAAAAAGTTATGACGAATAGTAGTGGTGATGAATTTCCAAAACTTCTTATGTAAAGCCTTTAGTCTTGTCATTTTTTATGATGACATGTTGAGGGGTGTTTACTATATATGTCAAATTGATGTGATGAATTTAAAATTCCAAATAAAATCAATATAATTGATTTTTTTTTGTGAATAGATGAAAAGAAACAACAACAAAAAAACAAAGGAAAGAAAACAAAAAGGCTAACAACGCAAATAAACAGCTTCCACACTATCAAATGCCAGTAGATCTAGCATCCTATCAAGGGGGAGGTGCCAAGTCTATAAAGCTGTGGTCTACACAGTGATTAGCTTCTCTAAACACATGCAGAATGTGAACATTCCAGTCCAATGCCACCAAGTTCCGAATATTAGAAAGGAGAATGCCATATTGGTGAAAGTTAATAGGATGCGAGGTGCCTAATCTCCACGCTTCCTTAGAATCAATTTCAAGGGTCACCATTTTAAAGCCCAAATCCCAAGCCATCTGAAGGCTTGTTTTAATAGCAAACAATTCAGCAAAGAGGATATCCTTTTCATAAAGGGAACCAGAGAACCCTTGAACCTAATTCCCGAAGTAGTCACACATCACTCCTCCAAAGCCAACACACCATGGATTCAACATCAGCTACCACCAACATTAACCTTCATGCTACCTACCTCAGGCTTTACCCAGCTCACCTCAATAAGGGTCACGCCATCACCCACACTATTAGTTGGGAAACAAGAGTGAAGGTCCAGAATCAGACAATCAATGCTGAACTTAACTTTAAAGAAACTCTAAACCTCCTCATCCAAGACTATGTTATTTTGCCATAGCCAACACCACCAAATAGCAGCCACAAACTCATGGCTGTAGTAAGTTTTAAGATTTGATTCTAGCCACTTTGTAATATCCATAGAGTTAAAGCTAATAAGGGTAGTGAAACCGAACTTGTCCCTAACTCAAGCGAGAATAGGGGCAATCGTGGAGACAATGGAGGACATCATCTTCCCCTCTCAAGCGCCTAAAACAAGAAAGAGAAGTTGCTAAGTGGCGTAGACGTTTGAACTTATTTGTTGGTAAAGAATGATGCAAACAAAGCCATAAGAAAAACTGATTTTTTGTAGGAATATGGAGCTTCCAGACCCAACTTCAAGAATGCTCAGGTCTTTCCACCCCTAAACATGCTAGCTATCTGTAACCACTGGCTGACGTATATACACATGAATAGCTACCACTCCAAAGCTAGCGGTCAACACAGTTGCCCGAAGCAGCGATATCCTGCTTCTCAATTAATTAAATGAGATTAGGAGAGATAGGAGTGGTAAGTCTGTTCAAGTTCTACTTCCCATGGTCCTAAAGATCCTGAACCTGTAAGGTTGTATCAATAATGTGGACATAATGCACAACATCACACAATTTGCTTTCCCCCATCCAGTGATCATACCAAACAGAAATATTACCCAAGCCAAGATGATAAGTGAAGCCATTCCATAACTGCTCAATTGTTTTGAGGATCCCATGCTAGACATTGGAAGAATTTCTTTTTGATTTCGCAAGGAACAAGAAACCCCCATCAATATACTTCGCAGAGATAATTTGGGAGCTCAGCTTATTAGGTTCATTCAAAATATTCCATAACAGCTTACCCAATAAAGCAACATTTGACATTCTACTATCTTTAATACCCAAACCTCCATGACACTTCCAATTAACTAGGTGTATTCCTTTCACCTGACTATAAAGAAAAGCACGAGATTGCTTATCAATATCTGCGCAGACAATATCCAACAACCAAAAGGATTGTATTATGTGAATAAGCGAAGCAGAAATAATAGATTGAGTTAGGCAGAGTTTATCTACCTTATTAGCAGCTTGTGCTTCCAGGAAGCCAGACAAGAAGGAATTTTCTCCAAAATTGGATTGAAGGTAGCTTGCATAACTTTCCCTTTGAGAATGGGCACTCCAAGATACTTATCAAGATCAGAAACAAAATGGATAGCTGTAAGGCCGCCCAATACATCTCTTTTGTGCCACGAAATATTAGGGGCACATAACGCATGAGATTTAGGCAAACTTACTTTAAGCCCATACATATTGCAGAAGGAATCCAAGGTGTCCATGATCAACCTCACTTGTGATTTTTTTTGCTTAATAGAAGAGGAGAACGTCATCTGCAAAGAGAAGGTGAGAAATCACAAGGCCCATTCTTATCAACATAACAGGCTTCCAAGACCCCTCATCCACCCTCATTTGGATCATTCGAGCTAGCTTTTCCATGCAAAAAATGAACAAATAAGGGGGGACATAGGGTCCCCTTGCTGCAACTCGTGAGTAGGCTAAAAGTTGTTTAATTTGGAACCAATCCATAAGAGAGACAGGTTTGATGCCGTAACACAGCTCATAATCAGCTTAATAGTAAGTGCTAGAAATCCAAAGTCTACTAATGTTTGTTGAAGGAACTGCCAGTTCACCTGGTCATAAGCCTTCTCCAGGTCAAGTTTAACCGCGACTGCCTCTTTACTACCTCGTATCCTATTAATGGTGTGAAATATTTCCTGAGCAATGATAATGTTCTCATGGGTACTGCCCAGAAATAAGAATCCCTTGTAAAGGGCCCACAATTTGGTTGAGAAAAGGCCCGATTCTATTCACAAACACCTTCTTAATGACTTTTAAAGAATATTGCACGGGCTAATCGGCCTAAATCTCTCATATGCATCGGATTATCAACCTTGGGGGATTAGAACAATGAGCGTATCTGCTAACCTCTCATCAATAATACTCGTTAAGAAGGCATTTTGAATAATCTTATGGATATCCCTACCAACAATATCCCAATAAGTTTGGAAAAAAAAATTGGCTGGAACCCATTTGGCCCCGGGGCCTTGAATGGCTACATAGCAAAGATCACATGCTTCACCTCCTCAATGGAAACAACCTTAGTTAAGGACATCACATCACCCTCTTCTAAAACAGGCATGAGAATAGCTGTGCGGAGAGATAAATCGACTTCATCTAAGTTGCAAAAAAGATTCTTGAAGAAGTTTTGAGCTTCATTCCAAAGAATACCCTCTTCAATGCACCAAACACCCCCTCTAAGTTCAGCCCATACACCTTATTTCTTCTTCTGCGAATTATAGTTTTGGCATGGAAAAATTTAGTATTCCAGTCCCCGAACTTCACCTATTTTTCCCATGACTTTTGGAACCACAAAAGCTCCTCTTGAGAGAGCACCAGATCATAATCTTGCCGTAGTTTTCTCCCCAAGATCTACTGAGAAACCGAATCCCAGTAACCTAAAATTCTATGAATACCAACAATCCGGGCCTCCAACTCTCTTTTCTTCTTGAAAATATTTTAGAAAACCTCTTTATTAAATTGTATAGAGTCTAAATGAACCATCTGTAAACAACAAACACTTCATATCAACCACGGTCCCCAAGCATTCTAGACAACCAAGGCATAATCAGGATGAGTAGCCCAGGCAGCTCAAAAATGAAAAGGCCTATGACTTATGTACTGGAGAAGCACACCGCAGCGCATTGCAAGAGAGCAATGATCAGAATGGAGACAAGGGAGATTAGAGACCACAGCTTCCAAGAAAGCTTGTCTTCAAGCAACGTCTCCAAATGCTCTGTCAAGGCGCTTAGCAATTTTGTTCGCCCCTAGATTAAACCTAAACCATGTAAACTTGTTCCCATAAGCCCCAACGTCAAGAAGACATCAACTATCCACCTTAGCAAAGGAATCAGCTCTAGACTGATTAAAGATACCTCCACAATTCTTAGAGGGCTAGAGAATTTTATTCAAACCCCCTAAAAGCATCCAAGGTTTGTTGATTCTACCTCGAAGTTGCCTCAGATAGTTCCAAAGTTCCTGTCTAATAGTGACACTTGGACTCACATAAACAACTAAACAGACCCAACTTTTCTAACCATAAGAGACTTCAAAAGTGAGACACTGATCAAAACTATGAATTTGGGCCAATCTAAAAGCATCAGTAGCCAGCACCCAAATACCCCCAGAATGACCACGAGCTTCAATGACTCCAACAAGCTTGAATCTCAGACCTTTCCAGAAGCACTCCACCGTGCTAAAACAAGTGTAAGTTTCCAGAGCAATGAAAAAGGAAGGATGATGCTGGCAGATAAGCTCCTTGACATGGCGCTTGCCCTTAGCATTAACCGCACCTCTGACATTCCAAGAGATGATGACGCAATCCTTGAACTCAATCATAAAAAAAGAATTAGAAGAAAAGGGGAAACAGATACCGAAACCTATTGGCCTGTGTCCATGGTGATAGTATCATCTTCAATCCCACCCGCCTCCAGTATCACCTATATGATAATTGATTTAAATCGATTCTCATAATTTATTTATTTTAAATCAAGATCAAACCAGCCAAACTAATTATCATTGGTTCGGCTTTCAGGATTATGATTACCTTAAATGCTTAACTTGGTAGTTATATTTTTTTGATTAATTTATTTTTAAACTTTATAGATTAGTTAATATTTGAGTCATTATTTTATTTATTTTTGTTTGTTTAAGATAATCACCTAATCAACTCTTATTAGTAGTCATAGGATGAAACCAAACCATATACATATTCTTTTTATTTTCTTTCTTTTTTCTTCACTTTAATACCATCACTCGAATCAAACCAATACAATTTAAGTCTAATTTGTTCACTTTTGATTCGCTGAAAAAAATTTTAAAAACCAAGCCAAACTAATTCATGAAAATTTCTCAAGAGCATTGCAAAGTTATTATCACATGCAGGAACATGCAATACGCTTTCCAGTCTTTATGTAAACAAAAACAAAAAAAGTTTTTATAATCATAGTTTTCATATGAATCCTCTAGCTTCCTTTATCACATGAACACAACTCTTTCGGTTTTTAAAGCGATCTACGTCAATTCAATACGCTGCTATCCGTAGAATCCAGCACATGGTGGTTGTAGCGAAAGGGTGGATGATTGATGCAGAATTTTGAGCAATTATTTTCCCTTTCTTTAGTGGTCAATACTGATCCTGTTTTTGAATGATGTCCAAAGATGCCAAGAAAAATATACATATATCTTCTGCTTTTTTTCTTGTATCAAGAAACATAATTTTGAATTGTATGTTTTTCATGTTGGGATAGAGAAAATAATAGTGGAACTGAAATCAAATTAAAGAGAAAGAGAAACCACACAGGGCTTAAGTGAGGTGGTGAAAGTGTTAACGGTTCAATCCTCGTATGAGAAATGGAGTAGATTAGAAATCCGTGGCCAGTATATACGGTAAATGGAAGGGAAGAATACAAAGAGCAGAGAGTTTTCCCGTTCTTTTTAATATATAAAATCCCTATAAATATTCTAAAATTGAGATAATTTTAATCAAAATTCGCAAATATTTTGCCCAAATAATTCTCTTTCACTCACTTTCTTCCGCACCATCCAAATATAAATAATAAAACGGGTGATTAATTCTGGATATATGTTTGGATATTAATTTGAAGTCAAACGGGAAAAATAAAAAGAAAGAAAGGAAGAAATTAGAGGACATCGCAAGCAAGAAAGGAGCTTTGTTTTGTGTATTTTAAAAAATCATCGCAAGCAAAAAGAAAAGAATTCATATAATTATTAAAATGTTTTTATAGATGAAATAATAATAAATACTAATATTTTTTTTTATTATCAAAAGATATCCAACCGCAATACTTAATGAGTGCTACTTAATTATGAATGTATATATTCCATCTTTTTTATTTAACGTAGGTGGTCTTAGAAAATATTCTCGATTTATATATATCCATGATTTCCCACATAATAAACCAAAAATAACACGATAGAAAAGGAGCTTTTAGGTTTGAGTCACTTTCGTTGCCCGTTTAAGTCAAACTTCCGAGTAGTTTCGCGTTCCCTTTCCCGATAAACTACAACAACATAGGAAATAGCAAGGTAGGGAAGGATGCCTGTCAATCATATCATCATTCTATTATTATTTTTGGTTAATTGAAGCAATTGAATTCTACGAACAATTGACACGCGTCGACAATGGTCCCCTTGGTGAGATGAATTATGAAAACTCTCCGTGTATGAGTAAGAATGGGGCAAGGTTAGCATCGTTGGTTACGTTTTCTTTTGGAGCATAATGACGAAGTTAGGGGTCACTTTCTCGATTGATAAGATCTTACTTAACATAAATACCAAAGGATTAATTTGAGTTAGCAAAATCTAGTGCTAATCATTCAATCTGTCCATGGGGTAATTAGTGTGACATCACCCTTTCCATCTTTACTTTACGGTCCCTTTTTCTGCTGCAAATTTTCATATGCTACCAAATCAAATTTAAATACGCTTGAACAATCAAAAAATATATTTAAAAGGTACTTTATAAATATGTACAATTATTCAATTTATATTTTTTAAGATAATTTTAAATACTATAGATAAATATAAATGATGTGATGAATATTTTTGGAGCATGCATTAAATATATGCTCTAAGTAAATACAAGAATTTTTCCTTTTGTTTCCCTCCACTAGATTCACCTCTACTCATTGTAAAACAAAAATAAAAATAAAATAAAATGAAAAATGTTGGATTCCAAGTGTTTTTCCCCATTTTTGTTGATAAAACAGGGCCAAAGCCCCTTGGATTCTGAAATCAAAGTAGCTCTTATTAAGAGAGTTAGAGAAGCTTATTGACCCAATGAGGTTAGTCTAATAAAAGAGAATTGAGTCCTGGGTGAAAGGTATCAGGGCCAGAGGCTGGATAAAGGAAAGCTTAGAGAGAACAAAGAAGAAGGAGGTGAGTAGAGAGATTATGAGAGAAGCTCTTGAGTGTGATTATCATTACTTGAGTCAAGATCGTACACAGATATGCCTTATATACAAGTATCATTGACTCTCTTATGAGTTGCTAATCACTAACTACTTGCAACAGAATTGTAACTCTATAACTGACTTCATAACTAACTCTCCTTATCTCTAACATCCCCCCTCAAACTCAGGCATTGAGCATCCTCAATCCTGAGTTTGCTCCTGAAATCAGTAAACACTGCAGTACTAATGGGCTTAGTGAGGATATCTGCTAACTGACCATGAGCTGGAATATGTGATACTCTAATGTGACCTTTGATGACATGATCTCTTACAAAATGTAAGTCAAGCTCGAAGTGTTTTGATTTTGAGTGGAGTACTGGATTTGTTGCAAGGAGAACCGCTCCCAAATTGTCACAATACACTGCAGGAGTTGAAACTGGTACTTGGAGTTCATTCAATAATGTTGAAATCCACAACAATTCAGCAGTTAGTGATGCTAACCCACGATATTCAGGTTCAGTACTACTTCTGGAAACTGAGTTTTGTTTCTTAGTGGACCAAGAAATCAAATTTGGACCAAGAAAAACACAAAACCCAGCTGTTGACTTCCTATCATCAGGGTCAGAACCCCAATCTGAGTCTGTGTACCCAGTTAGCTGAATGTTGGAGGACTTTCTGATGTGAAGACCAAAGGAACTTGTACCACTTAAGTATCTTAAAATGCGCTTGACTGCACACCAATGAGACTCCAATGGAGCTTGCATGAACTAACAAACTCTATTTACTGAGTATGCTATTTCAGGCCTGGTTATAACAAGATACTGCAAACTGCCTACAATTGATCGGTACAGTGCTAGATCCTTAAAGGCAGTTCCTCCATGTGCTGATAGCTTGCAGGAAGAGGGTATTGGTGTTGCATAAGCCTTGCAGTTCCCCATCTGAGCTTTTTGAAGCAGATCTTGAATATATTTGGATTGGCATAGGTGAATGCCACCAGCTGCAGTGTTTTTGACTTCAAGTCCCAAGAAATAATGCAGATGTCCCATGTCCTTCAAGGCAAACTTCTGATGCAGTTGACTAATGAGACCTGAAATTTCCAATGGTGCATCTCCTATTACTATGATATCATCCACATAAACCAGAATAAACATGGTTGATGTAGATGTGAACCGAGTGAATAATGAAGCATCTGACTTTGTTGGCTGAAAACCAAATTGAATAAGGGCATTGGAGAGCTTTTGAAACCAAGCTCTAGGTGCTTGTTTTAGGCCATATAGTGCCTTGGTAAGTTTACATACAAGTGAGCCATCACCAACCTCAAAGCCCTTAGGTTGAACCATATACACATCTTCTTGGAGATCTCCATTACGGAATGCATCAAGGCTAGAGGCTGGATAAAGGAAAGCTTACAGAGAACAAAGAAGAAGGAGGGGAGCAGAGAGATTATGAGAGAAGCTCTTAAGTGTGATTATCATTACTTGAGTCAAGATCGTACACAGATATGCCTTATATACAAGTATCACTGACTCTCTTATGAGTTGCTAATCACTAACTACTTGTAACAGAAATGTAACCCTATAACTGACTTCATAACTAACTCTCCTTATCTCTAACACTGGGCAAACTTTATCCATAGAATTAAGTGCTCGAATCCTGAAGAGCTCTCTTCGAAAGGAATTGTAGCATTTAACCACTTCAAATCTTGGGGCTTACGCTTCCCTACCTAAACCTTTTTCGTTTATTAAAAGACAGAGAAGCTTATTGTTAGAAAATAGATATACCTCTTAATCTATTTTTAAATATTTAAGAAGAAAAATAATTAAGACCATGATATGCACATTTAATAAGTTTTTATGGGTCTTAAGATTTCCCCTCGAGTCTTATGAATTAACAGAAAACAGAGAGAGAGGAGTCAAATATACCTTTTCATTGAGAAAAGATTTTATTATACTTTTCTCCCTCTTTATTTCTAAAACATACACTCTTCTCTCCTAATAAATTGATGAGAAAATCTACACTTTAATTCATTTTTATTTTTTATTAATTATTTATTTTCTCATACTTATTATTTTATTTTTGACCAAAATATCCTTTATTAATATTTTATATCTATTTTAGATTTTTTTTTAAAAAAATATATGTGGTTTATAATAATACAAAATATTAACATATTTATGCAACATAAAGTTACATTGGAATTGCCTTCTAGTGTACGGACGATGGACTTCAAGGTGGTCCTCCTCTCCTTATGGTGGTAAGAACTCCATGGGTGGTACCTACATGGGACTCCAATACTCAAATCTATAATCTATAATACTAATATTTCAGACTCTTATGAGAGAAAATTTTACAGGTGTCACTTCTGAAGCAATTTAGGGTCCACAATTTTCATTTGGAATTTGAATTCTCAATTTATATTCATTACACTTAATTGATAAATATCAATCACATCAATCATAATTAATTATTAATTATAAAATGTCAATTATAAATCATAATATCACTTTTAGTTCACAATCCAATTTCAAAACCCATTATCAGATACTGCAATATCACTTTACAATTTTTTTTTGTTTGTTAACTTTGCAAATTTATATTCTACATTTTAAATTTATGAAATATTATTTTTTTCATTATAATAAAGTTCAAATTTTTTTATGATTACATTATTTGGCTTATTTATTAAAAAATTATTTACCTTAATATATAGTCAGAGTTTCTTTCACATGTATTACAGTTCTATATGGAACACGTGATTTATATATTATCAATGAATGTATAATTTGAAATATAACTTATATGATAGTTTTCAATCAATATGTAATTATCAATTTGTAATTAATGTCATATATCACAATGATGTCAATCATAACTAATTGATGGATATTTTAAAATTATATATTTTATTTGAAAACATGCCTATCAAGATAAAAAAATTAAAATCTTCTTGAATTAATTGAATACTAATTTAAATAATTTAGTTTCCCTTTTGAAATATATTTTTACTTTTGAAAATATGAAATATTTACTATGATATATTTATTTTGACTTAAATTTAGAGGATTTTCTTTATTTAATTTTTGAGTATTTTTTATAAACTGACATATACTCTATTATCATTTAATTTTAATATAAAACTTTTAAGTATAGAAGTTATTCACTTTTTTTAAATGGGATTTGTGAGATTCTTTAGGGTTTTCAATATGAATTAAATATTATATTCCTTTTGTTTGTTATATTCAAATTACATTCAAATATGGTAATTAGTGGTTGAATATTTTAATTTTATATAGTTTAATACCATTGTAAAATATGTATTTATATTAACAATGCATTAAAATTAAATCCTTGAAATAATATATTGTAAAAATTATATATATATATTAATAATAATTTATGTTAGCTTCAGAAAAGTCTATAAATTTAGAGAAGAGATGTCAAATTGATATTATTGAGTCAACCTTAAATTTGTGCTATAATTGACTTAACAATTATATTAATTTAAAATTATTTCATAAATCAGAGCAAATATTATCATAATTAATAAATTATAACTAAAAATTTAATATCACAAATTAACACATAAATATGATCAATCAATCACTCTCTAATTAATCAATCACTCTTAAATTTAAATTTAAATTTTAAAAAATAACATTAATTACATATCATTTTATTTTGCATGCTAGATTTAATTAGTATGATGTATAATTTATTCAAAATTATTATAATATATACAATTTTCTACATTGTATTGTAATGATATTGATAATAAAAATATAATAATACACATTATACTATATTAGTTTTGATATTTTAATAAAACTTAATATCATAGTAAATGTTTTTTTAAAAGATTTAATATAATCTATAATCCATCTATGATACTAATAATTAAGATTTATTACATACATAGTTTTTTATGTGTCATCTTTAGAGAAAATTATGCCCCACCATTTTCATAATCTTAAATTTAACATAAGTTTTTGGATTTAATTTACATTCTAATTATTAACTATTTTTTCCAATCATACCTTCATATATGTCTTCATTAAAATTATTTAACAAAATAGTTCGATCAAAATTATTTAACAAATAACAAATAATATAAACAAAATGATAATTGAATGTGTTATACCATTAAAATTTTATATATATAATTATAGTGTTAAAGATAACAAAGCAATTATAATTATGTTACCAAAAAAGTATTATAATTATAATAATTAATGATAACAAGAAAATCTTAGCACACTTTTTTTTAATTATCTTTATTGGATTCAATTTGTATCATGTATGTATTTTTTTTTAATTTGAATTATGTTGCATTAGTGGTATTTGTTATTATGGATATTTGTGATTTGAATTTCAAAGAATTTTGAAAATTTATCACTTTTTATTTTTTTTTTTAATAAACTTGTGAATACTAGTAAGGATTCAAATCTCTGTGGAGAATGAGGAATAGAGACCCGTGATGAGGATGAGGATGAGAATGGTGATAAGAGGTGAAATTCTAAATAAGAACGAGATCGAGAGAAGGGGAGTTTCTAACTTCAAATATAGAACTTTTGAAAATCATAATATATATATATACTCATCTCACTATACTATATTTAATTTTTTTTTATAACCTAAACATTCCAACTTATCAATGCCACAATCGTTTAATATAATTTTTTTGAAAAAGAAGACTTCAAAAATATTTAAAACAATCAATCCCACAATTTACATTTCTTTGATAATGATACTAATTATTTATTAATTTTTTTAAAATGAAATAATTACATCAATTTTTTTTATTGAAAATAATTGTGAATTGATATACTACTCCAATAATTGAGATGACACAAATTAGAATTATATTACATCTTTTTTATTGATTATAACACATTAATTATAACATATGTTTTAAAATTGATATTTTAATTTACTAAAAGTATGTACAAGGAAAGAGTGTGTAATTGAAATCATATAAATTAAATTTATTGATTATTTTTTATTAATTCAGAAATATATTTTTACGTTATTATAAGTCAAATATTATAACTTATAAAAAAAAATATAAATAACTAGGGGTGATAAAAAAAAAACCACTGATATAGATACATATGAGATGGGTTGGGATTACTCACAATAAAGATAGGAATAGGACAAATTTTGTCTTCATGGGAGTGGAGTTCCTATTTGCTAAATGGGGAAGAGACGGTATATCACATCACATCTTTATTTTTTCAATTATCTATATTAAATTTGCATTATGTATGTATTTTTTATTTTTTAATTTTGATTATGTTGCATTACTAATATTTGTTATTATAGTAAATTTTTTAAATTTTTTTCTTTTTCAAATTCTTTTAATAAATCTGTGAGCATGCATGTATTCAAATCCCTGTGGGATGAGGATAAGGATGAAATGTGAAATTCTAAATAGGGATGAGGGCAAAGGACATGCCCTTGCTGTTATGGATACCTATTATCATCCCTATAAATGGCTCATGATATAATAAAATTATCCACTTATTCTCTTTCATTATTCAATAATTTCAACTTTAGTTCGGTTCAGTTTGATTTTGTCTTGGCTAAGTTCGATTTGGTTTGGCTTGGTTCGATTTAGTTCAGTTCGATTTATTTCGATCTGGTTCGATTTGGTTCAGTCCTGTCCGATTCGATTCGGTGGGGTTTTCTTCAATGGAGTTTAGTCTGATTCGGTTTGGTATGATTCAGTTCAGTCTAGTTTGGTTTGGTTCGGTCTAGTTTGGTCTGGTCTGGCCCATTTTAGACCGATTAGGTTCGGTCCGGTCCAATTCAGTCCGGTCTAATTTGGTTCGGTTTGGTTCAGTCTAGTTTAGTTCGATCCAGTCCGATCTGGTTTGGTCTGGTTAGGTTCGGTCTGGTCTGATTGAATTCGTTTTAGTCCGATCTGGTTCGGTTTAGTCTAGTTCAGTTTGGTTGATCCGGTCCATTTTGGTTCAATCCAGTCCGGTCCGGTTTGGTGGGGTTCGGTTCAGTCTGGTCTAGTTTGGTCTATTTCGACTAGGTCCAATTTGGTTTGGTCCGATTCAATTCGTTTCGGTGGGGTTCTATCCGGTTCGCTTCGGTTTAGTTCGGTTTAATTTGGTTTTTGGGTTTTACTATAAAATTTATAAAATGTAAAAAAAGTAATTATAAACAACATTAAATCAAAGTAATTGTTATCATAAAACTATATAACGAGCTAAATAAATGATAAAAAATTTGAACAAAAATCATGTTGATTAAATTAAAAGAATTAATGTATAATTGAAAATCTAATGGTAATAAAATAGGCTCTTCATTGTTATAAGTCATCTATCAAGATTTTTTTTAACCTTATAAACATAATATTCAAGACAAGATATAAAATAGAATGACACATTTATATTTTTTCTATTTATTTAATTATTTTACTATTAACTCATTTTCAAAATAAATTTATATACTCAATTTTCTGTAAGATATATGTAAATAAATTATTCATTTTCAATAATGGTCAATAAACTATTTTTATTATCACACCGTACATTGCACAGGTCAAACAACTAGTTAGTGTATATATGCAAGCGATGACAAAATAATAAGAATGAATAGCTTATCTTGGGGGGATTTTCCCTCTCCTATTTTTGCCGTTCAGTTACATCAAAAGGAGGGATCCTAGGATTGAGGTGGAGTGTATTTGACAACGATTTTCACTATTGTGTTAATAAAGAGTTTAACAAAAGAGGTAAAAAAAGAAGAAGAAAGTGATGAGAGTCCCTAACGAAAGCAACAATAACAAGTAAATAAAGGAAGCATAACCAAATTACGCACAAATAAAATATAATAAAAAAATATAGAATATAGCCAAATTGTGCGGGTATTGTGATGTACGAATGATTAAGTGATCTATCAAAAAAAAAAAAAATGATTAAGTGATTAACCAATCCTAATAGCTCCGTGTAATCGATGCAGACTTGTTCTCATTTTCAAATGATAGTGAGGGGAAGCATCTTCTTATGTTCAAACTATATCTCCTTATCAACTGACCGCACACTAAAAGGGACACTTTTGAGAGTTGTCAGTGTTGCTATGGCCTAAATCCAAATTATTATTTAACTGAGTTGATATTAGGCCAATAAATTTAATGAGGATGATAATTTCCTTGTTTTATTCAAACTTAGAAAATGATATAGGATGCAGATATATTTTCTAATAGGAAAAAAAAAATTCTGGTAATTGATAGGACTTCAGATGGTGGAACTAGAAGGGAATTCTGCACGCAATAACGAGAATAGGATAATCCAAATGCATGTGTTGTTGGCTATGAGGAATGATGAGTAAATGGGGGAAACTATTACAAGGAGTCACTGTTGCAAAATGAGATTAATTTTTATTTATATTTTCGTTCAATCATATTTTCCTACTCATAAGACTTGCAAAATATGGGGCGGATAGTTTTCTCAATATATATATATATATATATATAGGGATCAACTTAAGTGAGAGCGATAATTTATTATAAGAGTGAAAAGAGCATATATGAATCATTGAATCTTATATAAATAGTCAAGATTAAAACATAAAATCACGTAATATTTTTAAATAATTATATGATCATTAATTACCATTAATAACTTTCAATTCTGACCATCTATATATGGTTATAGAACCTGGATTTACTCCTAATCTCATTCTCATAATAAACCACTTCTATCACTCAAGTCATCCTATATATATATATATAATTCTAAGGATGTTTTTGTTGGACCATTCCATAAGTCCATTGAGTAATTAATGTAACAGTTGAAAAAGGCTAGACCATCATGAACATATACTATATCTATACTAAATAAATCTGCAGGAGGAAATAACATTTTGTACATCCTCCATTACAACAAATAAAGATCCTAATAGGAGACAATCTAGGGATAGATGCAACTCCTTTTAAAATAAATAAAAACATTAACAAGTTTCAAAAAGTACATGAATAGCTTAATTATACTAATCAAAGTTTCCATACTATATCTCAACAATTAAATAGAGTAGAAACACAAAGTGAAAAATATTAGGATTACTTTTTACAAAACCCTTAATACGCACAATCCCATAAAGAATTCCCCTTAGACCCTCAAAGACCACTCTACAAGCTAATAAATGTTCCAGAAAAAGAATTCAAATCTGCAAAATTAAGTTCAACAACTGATATAGCCATAGAACAACTTAGACAACAATTAGAATTACTATTTACAAAAAATAAGGCTCCTCTATCTATAAATATGGTAGAACATCCAGAAGAGTTACAAAAATCTGAAATAAATAGAATAAACTTTCCTAAATCTTATACAAAAACTAGAACCTATTATCCTAGGTCTTCCCTAGCAGACGTTTAGTATGAAAGATAACAATTGGCATATAGCTTCTTCTTAGGGTTTGAATGGAACATTGACGGATTAATTGAATAGCTAATCCTTAATACTATTCAACAAATGACTACAGTGGTCGCCGTCTTTGCAATAAAAGGAAACTCTGATTAAAAAATAGCAACCATGTTAATAATAGGATTCATTGGCCAGCTAAAGAATATTGGTGGGATAATATTTTAACAGAACAAGAAAAAGTACAGATTATAGATGCAGTAAAAACAAAACCAAATACAGAACAAATACAACAAGATGCTACAACTATCCTAATGCATACAATAATAAAACACTTTGTAGGAGAGTCAACAAAATTACAACAAAGAGCCTCTGATCAGCTAATAAATTTACATTATCTAACAATATCTTATTATAGATGGTATAAAGATATGTTTTTGCCAAAGCTTTGTTTAAGACTAGATGGGGCTATTGCCTATTGGAAAGAAAAATTCATAGCAAGGCTACCAAGATTACTCAATGAGAAGGTAAAACTCAATTCAACTCAACAAATCTAACAGAGATATTCCTTATCAACATTTTACTTTTGGAAAAGTAGCATAATTGAAACAAGAATATAAGTCTAATGATTTTAAGTTACAAAGTAAAAGCAAACATGACGCGCAAACTAGTAGATAAGAATTAGGATCTTTCTTTGACCAATTGGGATAGAAGAAATAAAAGCTTCTAATAAAAGACTTAAAAAAATAAAATCTACAAAAAATTGTATAAGAGAAAATTTAGAAGAGAACTACCCGCTTCAATGCTTGTAAAAATACAATCTAAGAAAACAAAACAAATAAAAATGAAGTTTGAAGGAAAATGTTACAAATGTGAAAGGATAGGTCATTACGCACGAAACTACAAAGTTAAAGAAAAGGTAAATAATTTAAATATTCCTGAGGAACTAAAAGAAGGTCTAATAATAAATGTTTTAATAAATGAACAATACAAATCCATTGGAAAATCAGAAATTGACTCATTAATTTATGAAAATTCCTCATTAGATAGTGAGTTTGTTTAAGAATCAGGGATACGAGATTATTTAGGACCAGGATTATATACCTGTGTAAACTGTCAAAAATCAATAAATGTATTAACAAAACATCAAACAAGTTTGATAGGAATAATTTATTAAATGGAAGAATCAGAAGTAAAAATCAAATTTTTACAACAACTAAAGAATTTACTAGATGACGAAGAAAAATATAAAGAGAAAAAGCTCCTAGGATAGAATTAAAAGATATTTTACAAAGATTTAGAAACTCTCAGACCCAAATAAATTCACAAGATTTACAAAATGAGATTGAAAATCTTAAACAAGAAATAGTTCAACTAAAACAAAAAGATTTCGAGTTAGAACTAAAATACTTAGAATCAAAAGGAGAAATAATTGTTACTTATCAAAACTCCAATTTATCAATAACTTTAGAAGAAGAGTTAATTCAAAAAGAACACATCAGAGAAGAACCTTCAGCAACCTATATTAATATGATCTAATAATGGTACATAAATGGCCCTGTAAAATAAATTTAATAATACGTGATTAAACTTATGAATTAGTAGCCTTGATAGACTTTGGAGCAGGCTCAAATTGTATATAGGTAAAATATAAATTATCTAAAGCAAAAACATGCAAAGATAAAATATGTTACAACACTTCATTTTATTAATGAAAAATATGCAAGAATAAGTCATTCTTGGAACACCTTTTTTTTTTTATTAATCCTATACCTTTTCCTGTAACAAAGATGGTCTAGTTGTAAAAACCTGAGGGAGAGAAGTATAGGTTGAATTTCTAAACCCTCAACGAATTCAAAATTTAAATACTATACAAGAATCTTTAATCTCTTCTATAAATCTAATTAAAAGAAAAAAAAACAAATAAATATGCTAAATGAGGAAATTAAATATAAAATAATAGAAGAATAACAATTAAGTTGAGAACAAATTAAAAATACAATAAAAATTATTCAAGAAAAATTCAAAAATAATATATGTTCAGAACTTCCTAATACCTTTTAGGAAAGAAAATAGCATGTAGTTTCATTACCATACATTGAAAATTTTGATGAAAATAATATTCCAACAAAAGCAGGGCTTATCCAAATGAATATAGAATATTTAAATTACTGAAAACAAGAAATTAAAGAATATCTAAAGAATTAATAAGGCCTAGTAAGTCTCCTAAGAATTGTGTCAGTTTCTATGTTATGAATGCGTCCCAGTAAGAAAGAGGTCCTCCTAGACTAGTGATCAATTATAAACCTTTAAATAAAGTTTTTAAATTGATATTTAATGTGGTCTAATGTATTCCAAATATTGTTGATTTTGAAAAAATAGAAATAGAAAAGTCCTAGCTAGTACCGTTAGAACACAGGCTAAAAAAATAAAAAAGACAAGTTTTTAAATTTTTTTGGATGAATCTCATGTATTAAAAATTTTAAAAACTCATTTTTCAATATTTTCATGCTTGAAGACAATTTTAGTTGATATTGCAGCCGAAATTGCAGCGTTTTCACATTTAGTAAACCTTCTATAAACAAAGATGTTTTTGTCATGGGATTGAAGCCATGGATAGAAAGCAGAA
Source organism: Dalbergia cultrata (assembly GCA_031216105.1). Lineage (NCBI taxonomy): Eukaryota > Viridiplantae > Streptophyta > Magnoliopsida > Fabales > Fabaceae > Dalbergia > Dalbergia cultrata. The sequence goes on from CM062353.1 coordinate 68,902,817, forward strand.
ATTGGTCAGATTAGGAAAATTTACGAATCATCATTTACAGTGTTTGTTGACAATTGGTCAACCTCAATGTCAAGAGCTTTGGTTATGGTATTAGTACTCAAATTCAAAGACAGGATTACGAATATTTTTCTTTTCGATAGTTTATATAACACTCTACGTCCTCAAACTAAGGATGGAATAAAATGAGAGAAATACATATTCAACTCCATGTAAGACCACCCGAATAATAAAATATATGCACATATATTTTAATTTGTAAAAAGAATATATATATATATATATATATATATAACTATTAAAAGAGGCTATTTTGATGAAAAGTAAAATAATAAGTATTAAAAATAGAAAAGTAATAATTTTTTTTTAAAAAAAAGACAAACTATAGTATTTCTCAATTTTTAAGGGATTGGAGTGTACATTTTTCAAATAGATGGGAGGGGAGTGTATGGTTTATAAATAGAAGGGAGGGAAATGTATATTTTAAAAATAGAGAAGAGGGGAGTGTAATTAAACCTTCTTTCAAGGGAGGGGGTTGTTGTGAAATAGCGGGCTCAAATGGCAAAAACAGTAGCATAATAAACAGGGTGAATAGTAATTCATAGTGGGACCTGCTTGACACTATTCACTACTTACACGAATAATGCTTAGCAGTCGGATTGAGTTACTATTCTTGTGAATAGTAAGATCAACATCACTATTCACTGGACGCCAACAGAATAAATATGCGAAAGCGTAAAAAATAAATGACACCAAGAATTTACGTGGTTCGGCTTAAAACCTACGTTCATGGGTAAAGACGACAACTAAATATTTCACTATAGAAATATGATGGAGATACAAAAAATGAACACACTTCACTCAACTCAAATCCCAAATGCACCCAGAATGTCTCAGTATTTTTCTCAATGATGTATACTCTCAACTCACAAAAGAGAAGAACTAATAAGAAACAAATAATTCTACTCTATTACACTTAAAAAGAGGAGAGGATTTGGAGTTTTTGTTCTCCGTTGTGTGTTCTGATGTTGCAAGGGGAAGCTCTATTTATAGAGCCTTTCAAGACAAATTTTCAACTCACATTTCGGTGCCACATGCTATTGCCTGTATAGTTTGAAGACCTTTTTTCTTTCTCCATTTGATTTTACTGCCACCGACAAGAAATTTGTGTTGCTTCACTATTATTTTATGTGCTCCACCAAAAGTTTTAGACTTTCTATCCATTTGCTATTGAAAAGGCTTGAAAGCAAGCCACCGAATTTGACGGGGGTTGTATTTTACTAAAAACTAAAAAAAGAACCCAATCACCCAACCCGATCTAACTCAGATTAGACCGGATTGAGTAGGCTGGGATTGATTTTTTTTTCCTTTTAAAAAATTGACTTAACCCAAATGACCTCATTTAATCGGATTGGATTTTCTCTCCAAACCTGATCTAACTCAACTTGTGAATACCCTTAATGGAGGAGTGTTATCTCAAAAGGATGACTTTTGTGATAGTTTTGAGTTTTAGAGAAGAGTGGGAAAGGTTTGCAATGGTAGGTACTCTACTAGCTAGAGAATAGTATATAAAAATGATCACTTTGTTATCTGGGATGGATCGAATTCAAATATGCCAATAGGTCTTGAGTTGATTGTCTTTACAATTGATAACCACCCACCCCCCCGGGGGCGGGGCGGCCCCCTTTCTCTTTTTCTTCACAGTTTATAATTGGAAATGGTGTATAAGATTTTTGGAGAAAACCGTAAGTTTGGAGCAGCCTAATTTTAATTTGGGCGAGTTTGACAGTTTATGCCTTTACAAGTATGAATAAATATGTTTGCAAAAAAACTTCTACACTTATATATAATTCATCAAAATTAAATTAATAACTAATTTATCAAGCAATTAATTATAAGTAAATAAGTTATTTAGCTTCTAATGCCACTAATTTGGCATGGTTCCTTTGGACCATCTCCCAAAAGAATATTGCAGCATAACTCAGCGGTGTGATGGTGACTGCATTTGACAATTACGAGTAAGACTAATATTGCAGTCACAAAAAAGGAATAAGACTAATATTGCAGTCACCAAAAAGGCAGCGGCAGTCATCGGAGACAGAATCTAATGTAAAAGGCAAAAAGTACTACGCAAACTATGTTTTCTGGTTTTGTCATGTGATGCTCCAGGTGACAAGCTGATTAGAACATGTGTCTTGGTGTCTTATCTATTATATATATCGAATGAAGATCATGACCTCGACCTAAACAAAGAAACAATAGAAGTAAGAAAGAAGATCATGACAAGTGTTATATCCAATCGACAACCTGATTGCTGAGCTAACACGGGATCAAGACAGAAAATATATATTAATCTCAACAGTGTGACATAAGGAGAAAAATGAAAAAATTATCTATATTTAAGAGAAAATAAAAATGAATATTTCTTCTATAATAGTTATATAAACAATGAAATAAAGGACAATAAAGTTTATGTAAATAGATACATATAAACTAGAGCTTATATGTAAACTAAAGCTTAGGAATACATTGTTTTTAAAATTTTATACGAGATGAATACCTATTGGGACTTCCACGTGATCAATATAATCAATACCATTCAACATGCATGAATTCAAAGCAGTATGGTTGGATTGACGAGGAGCTTGAATAGTAAGTACAAGATCATATATTTAAATTTCATTATCTTCAAATATTAATATATGGTAGAAAATATGCATTATAGAGCAAAACAAATGGACCTTATAAACAAATATTACTTTTTTATTTTTTCTCTACCAACGGAAGCTACACGTTGGGAGCCATGGCCTTCAATAGAAGTGTAAGCGGATTGAACCAACTCGATGAACTCAAAATCTAATTAGATTAGTCTAGTTTGGATTGGGTCATTGTGTCAATCAGTTTGGATCCAATTAAACCTAATTACATATTAGTTCGGTCATCAGATTTACATCCTCTAAAATGAAGTCCAACTCAGACCAATCTTATTATTATTATTATTATTGTTGTTGTTGTTGCTTTTGTCGTTGTTATTGATTACTAACTATAGCATCTACTCATACTCATTATTCATTTACTATTTACTATTATTAATATGCAATTTGAGACTCAAGCAAATGCTACCTCATTATTATTGTAAACTTATGCCATATTAGAATATAGCATCTTAACACATGAGAATTTACTTATATAAAATTTTAATATTTTACTATTTAAAGTATTTTATTAAATTTTTGGGTAAAAATTGAAAAATAAAGAGGTAAATTCAATGGCCCAATTTGAACTAACCCGAAATTGATAGGATCGATTTTGTTTGAATTTTGTAAAATAAAATCATGGATTTAAACCAATCCGACCCAATTAGAAAGTTATCGGCTCGGATTTATTTATCCGTCAAATTCAATACGAACAAACCTGTTTATATCCTTAGCCTTGAAGAGGGTAGAGACGGATACAAAGTGGGTAGGCAAAAGCAAGCCCCCCTCAAAAATTATTTTAGAAAAATATATATATTTAAAAAATATAAGAATATATTTAAGAGTATATAAATATAGTATAAAGGGTTTATTATACTTTTATTTTTATTTTTTTATACACTTAAAACAAAATTTATTAATTTCTTTCAAATTTGTCATTTGGCTTATAAGACACTATTGAAAGATTGTGGCAAAATTCTTTTGATATAGTATTTTTCGAAAAATATTTGACATGTTATTTATTTATTGACAACAAAATACAAAAAATATGACTAAAAAAAGAAAGAGAATGTGAACCGTAACAAAAACAAAATAATAATTACAGCTCTCAAGTAACCATAATAAATACTACTCATATAGTACCCAAAAAAAAAAGTAGTCATGAAAAAATATTATAATATTTATTTGATAGTATAATTTATTATTTGCGGCCCCTCCATAAATTTTTTCCTGGATCTGTTCCTGCAAGAGGATAATGGAACTCCTATGAGGTTGGGTTTCATACGCTTGAGAGGCCACTACTATGATGTGGGATCTTGTGATGAATGATATTGTTGGTATTTTTTTATAAGAGTAAACCTCGAAATTAATTATTGACAATTTCAATTATGAGCAGTATGGTTTAGTTTGGTTCCTAACAAATTAAACTAGTATAAAATATTCTTACAATTGTAACATATAGATATATTAATTAGTCCCCAATCATCTACAAATTGATAAATTAATCATAAATAATCACCCCCACCTCTCCTTATTCTTGGGTTTGTTAATTTAAAACCTGTGTTAAATTTTTTTAGTCATACATCATCATTTCATGTAATTAGGAAAAGGTACAAAAATAATACAAAATACACCTTTCCTTCTCTTGGCAATTAAATATGGTTACCAAAAATTGAAAAACAATTAATAGATAAATAACTGTGAACAAATAAAATATACAGAAAATTAAACCAGCATGCAACATGAATTTTTAGCATATAAAACCCCAGAATGAGGGACAAAAAGCCATAGGGTTTGTTCAGAAAATTCTTCACTGATCAAATCAATGGATACACGAGACTGTCTTCTCCAGTCAAACAAAAAGAAGATTCCCGCAACAATTACTAAGGGAATAAAATAATCTAAACAGAAAATGAGACAAAAATGGTTTACTAATCAGGTAAAATTACCTCACACTAATAGGAGCATATCTCTACCAATATAAACCCGAAATTCTTCTTCACTACAACGTGAAAAGGCACACAAGTGTTGCTCTTTTGGAGTTCAAACAAGACCACAACAAACTCACTCGGATAAAATTACTTTAACACCTCAAAAAAGTGAACGTGCAACACTCAGGAGAGAAATAGAGGGGAAGATGATGAGATAAAATAAATGAAAAATAAAAAGAGTGTGGGTTCTATATTTTTTATGAGAGAGATGTCTAAATTATTTGAATGTTAGGTGTTGAAATAATATTGTTAAACTCATTCTCATCTCTGTGTTGTAAAAAACAACAAAATAAAAGGCATTATATATAATTACCTTTTCTTTATGCCAAATGAGGAGAGCTTTTAGGATTTCAAATCCTACTTGCAAAAGCCAAACCTAAGCCTAGTGATGGGAAAAAAACTAAATTGGGTGTTCCATCTTTTTATTATTTATTCTATATTAAAAGTTTGATAGCTTCACTCCCAAGACTAAAACATCTTCCCGCCAAATTTTTTTTTGACAAGTGTCACACTAATCATTAACCTCTAACTAATCATCATCCCTCATGCATATAACTAATACCGCCTCATTTTTATTCCATTTGTCCAAAGTAAAAATATATATAGATTAAGAAAATAATAAATGTATCTTAATATTAGTAAAATGATATATAGGTGGGCCATATTGCCCCTATTAATATATAAATTTATATATTTACAATATTTTTGAAAAAATAATTAATTACATTATGTGTAGTAGTGGAAACAAAAAATTTAATATTTTTTTATATAAGAAATGAACAAATATTTTGCAAAAGAAAAAATTAACAAAAATGGACAGATAGAATAAAAATGAGAGAGTGATTTTTTAACAAATTTCTAAACAAATAATAAAAGCACCAAAGGCAGAAATTATATGCGGGAGCAATATTTAACGGGGCAATGGGCATGGTTCTCACTAATTTCCAATGTCAGTTTCCAAAAAGTGTTTTTCAATGGGATGTAATCAATGTTGGCTGAAAAGTGTAACCACCAATTTACTAATATTGAGCAACCCAAGGATATTCACCTGAGTTAAGCCAATTGGGGGATTTTGTAGAACCCAGTCTTAGAGGCATGGATCATTGCAATTATGTCTTGAACAAGTGTCTCTCAAATCATGGCCAAAGCATAAAAAAAAAGAAAAATGATATTTTGAAATGAAAAAAATAGATGTCTCATTTGATATATATTGTACTACTATTAGAAGAGATTGTGATCTTCATTTACTTCTGCTCGATAAACTAATTCAATGATAATAATATGCTTCTCAATATTGTTCACAAATAGCATTATATAAATTTTATTTTATTTTTCTTTGCCTATGAATTTTAATTCGTGGATATACCAAGCAATTCTTAATATATATTTATCATAAAGTCATATCATTAGTTGTTGCTCAATAACAATATTTGTGAACAATCATCTATATAGAGATATAAAAGACAACGTTAATGCTAATAACCCCAATTTTATTTTCTGAGTTAAACATAAGATTCATCATTAGATCGAACAAAAAATTATTTGGGCTCTGTATTATTTTATAAGTCAAAATTAAATATTATTTTTGTATTTTTTATGTCAAAATATCATTTTGGATGGTTAAATAGTCTTACTCTCTAGGCATGCCATTTGTCACTCAGTGGTTTAAGTTTTTGCCTCCAAAACTTGTACTAAAAAATGGATTTTCACATCTGCCAAGTGTCATCCAAATATTATTCTACATTAAAAATATATTGAACTAATATTAATCATTCTCTAACAAATTTAATTTTTTTTGCATATGGGATACTGCAACTTCAGTAATTTATTATTTTCCATAAATCATTATTAAAAATTTGTTTTATATATAAATTCTTATGTATCAACATACATGATTAAATTTCTAATGGATCACCCAGGTTCCGCATTAGAGAAAGTGTTGGCTTGATTTGGAAAAATTAACCTATTTCTAGTCATGGACAATTTTATATTGTGACTTCTAGAGTTATCAATCAGAGAGGATTGAAAAATTTTATGTTATGATGATTTAAATAACACTAATAAAACTAGAAATGCAATATATAAGAAAGTGTTTAGAAATATAGGTTGAATATTATCATAAGTTGATCAATAATTCATGTATAATTTATGATTAACTTATTACAATATCTAAACAGTTTCTTTATTATACATATATAATTTAAAATTGTATATCCATTTAATTTACTCGTCTGCACAATTGCGCGGGTCACATTCTAGTTATTAATTAAGCATGAGTATTGGGCCACACTGAGTGACCCAACCTAACGAATGTTAATTGGTTGATATCTCTGCTTTTTCTTGGTTGTTGGAATAAAGATATTTTCTTTATTATTAATAATTTTAGAATATAAATAGAAAGTTAACACAGTTTCTAGGGATATAGCAGTAGGGATAAAGGTAATGACTGAGGTAAGAACGAAGCTGAGAGAGAGGCAGCGATTATGGTTACCAATTAATTCACAAGTTAGATGACTGTGCATTAATGTATCTATACATTATAATTATAAGAGATCTCGAGGCTAATTTATTTTTATCAAGGATCATACTATTCATAGATAACTTTATCAGAGACTAATTTAAGGGTTTATAAAATTATTATTAAGAAGGAATTCTTCTGCATGAAGCCACCTAGTTATGCATACATTTTTATTAGGGTACATTTTTATTGTTACAATTAAATTAAGTACTTCTGTATTTGTAAAGCTTTCATTAGATTCAAAATTAAAGATTTAGTGCAATTACATTAAGTACTTCTCTATTTATAAAATTGTCATTAGATCCAAAATTATGGGTTGGGTTAGATTATTAAGTTTATTCTAGTGAAACCCAAAGAACCTGTCTATTAATTGGTTCAAATAATGTTGTGCCCATTACTTTTTGGGGGGTTTCTTTTGTTATATTTTGTTTTCCTATTTTTGAGCTCTGTGAACTATAGGTCAATTTTGCGCCTTATTTGCCTCCTCTTCAATGTAGGACAAATCATATTGACCTTTTTTGAGTTTTAGTGAAATTCACATCGGCTTCTTCTATTTATCTAGGGGACATTGACCCTCTTCTAGATATATTTTGTGATAACTTTACAAACTCGGAGATCTCCTAAGAAATTCTATAAATAGAGAGGAGTCAATCAAGGTAAAATCTACCAAATCTCAAAGAAACATGTCAGTGTAATTATTTACCCTTTTAATAATATAACTTTAAAAAAGGCAAAACGCGAGAGTATTGTATTCAATCCTGCTCAATTAAGATCGAATTAGCTTGGTTCAGTTTTATCATCAAATTTTGAAAAAATCGACCAACCCAGCACCTACAAAATTGATTGAGTTGGTCTTTATTTTACCCTAAAACCAACCCAACCTATGAAAATTCCGAAGCATAGAGACTAAAGATAATATTATAAAAGGGTAAAATAAAAGAAAAAAAGGTTGAGGTATAAAAATTAAAACGATTTATATTTATAAAGATTAAAACCTTATCTAAGCCTTTTATAAAATATTTTTTATAAAGCTAATGGCGTATAGCTCACATGGCACCACTTTTAGTCCAAGCAACTAAGAGTTTATTCGTATTAGATCAAGGGTTCTATCCCCATTTCCCCCTTAACTTCACTAGGAGCTCCTTAGAGAAAAAAATATAATTCTTATAAATATTAGTATGATATAAGTATAAATTTTAATTTTAAGTAGTATTAACCATTAGATTTAGAAGGGAAGAGAGGGGAAGGGCTTAATTTGACGGGAAAATCAATCATACTTGTAGTAAGTTTCCATTCCATTTAAGTCAAAGGAAACTTGCATTGATTCTACGACTTTAGTCCTCCCTGAAACACCTAGCACACACTATATGGATTTGGATTCGGCCCTTTGTATCTGTCTCATGTAAGTTGCCGACCTCCACCTCTGAATACAGATGAAGGCAATTTTTGGCTTAATATAATATGCTTTCCCAATCTCTGTTGTAGATATCACGTCATTCAAATTTGAAAAGTATGTATATATGAATAGACTCATCGCATAACTTTATAAAGAATATATACGACTAGATAATATTGAGTTTTAAAAGAATATTTTATTTCCAATTAAACTCAGAATCATGCTGCCTCCATGTATTTTTTTTTTTATACAAATAAAAATCTCTGGAGAACCTATGCTTGACAATGGCATATTAATTAATAATTTTATTATAAAACACTATCTTTTTTTTATTTTATTAGGGAGGGCCCTAAGACCCAGAAAATAGCGCCAACAGGCAATTAATTATAAAACACTTTACACTTACATTATATAGATTAATCTTTTAACCCTAAGGAATTGATGAGTACGTAAGGCATGGTTCACAGCTGACAAGTGAAAGATTTAAGTCCACACTCGTTTTCTTATGATAAGGCGGATATAAATTTTTCTACAAATGCTTTCTTAGCTCACAAAATTTTTCCCGTCTTAAATTGGACCGACATCTCAGATTCTCACCCTAAACCTTACTTTTACCATAGGTGTGTGTGTGTGTATATATATATATACTTAAGAAATTTATATATAAGTAGATTATCAATGTATAAAAGTTTACGGTCACAATTAAACTCTTGGTTAATATGGAATATATCAAGATAAACGACTTTGGAGGTTGACTAAGTCTTATCCCTTACAATATACATTGCTCTATATGCTTGCGATCGAGGGTAAAAACACAGCAAAGACTCAATTTTAATTTATAATCCCTCTATCTCAAAAGACTAACATCAATAAACCCTCTGCCTACCTGATTAAGTTTTTGGTCTAACATCCAAGTTCCATCACTCTCCGTGAACAATATTTTATCAAAAAATATTAATTGAATTCATAGGTTGTGGAACACCGTGTCGACTCGTATCTCATTTGTCATTAAATGAGATCCACTCCCCAGATAATAATAAATGAAGTGTGAGTCGGTACGATATTCTATATATCATAAATACAAATAACACAACTCTATTTTATCCCTTTGAAGTATTATTATATCCATTTCCTTGAATGATGTCATTCATCCACGTATGTTCTGCGACAATGATGACACATGCATATTAAAATAATTAAATTGAAGGACAATTTAAGTTTATTTGTTTAGTGTCATCATCTTGCACGATATGATATGTAACTAAAAATTTAGCTTACGGGACCAGATCTAGATCTATCTTAATTCCTCACGTAGAATTCGTATTTTTTTTTCAAATCAGTATATTTTCCATCCGATCCATTACTCATGTCACTGTACCATTTTTCTTTTCCGTGGGTGATGTTGAATTGTGTTCCCGCCGCCGGGGGGCCCCTTTGTTTTTTTTTGGGGGTGTTCGGGTTAGTGGTCCTTCAAAGGCACTCGTACAAATATGATAATCAAATTTTGAGCACGACAACACTAAGAGAAAAATTAAATAAGACGACCACGACCATGGACACATAAGAGTTTACGTGGTTCATCAAATCTTATGCCTATATCCATTTAAAACAATAAACACTCTCATTATGAAAAGAAAAATAGTAAAACAATATCACTTTGTTCTCGTACTTAAAGTCACCGTACATGATCTTTCATGGTAAAGTCTATCCTCTTCCCTTGTTATTTCACTGTTACACACTAGGTTATTGATTTTGTTTTATAATAAAGTGGTCATTAGTTTCTATTACTCCTAATTTTAAATCCTAATATTTTTTAAAAATCTAAACAGATTTCATATATCTTAATAGACTTCACATATCCTAACATACTTCACATATCCTTAATTTAAATATTTCTAAATCTAATTATACATAATAGCTTAAAAGATACACATTTCAATAATATATGTTGTGATATGGTGGACCCAAAGACACAAACAGAGTAGCGCAAAATAAATATGCGGAAGTGTAATGGTAAATGACACAAGGAATTTACGTGGTTCGGCTTAAAGCCTACGTTCACGGGCAAAGACGACAATCAAATATTTCAATATAGAAATATGATGAAGATACAAAATGTTTCACTCCACTCAACCCAAATCCCAAATACACCCAGAATACCTTACAGTATTTGTCTCACTGGTGTATGCTCTCAACTCTCAACTCACAATATAGAGAGAAAACAAAGTAAACAAATGAATCTCTAAATGCTTAGAAAAGAGGAGGAGAGGAATGGATTCTTGTTGGTGTGTTTTGAGCTTGAAGAACCAAACTCTATTTATAGAGCTTGATAGCCACCTTGTTTGAGGTTGTTGGCATACCATAGTTGAAGGTTGTTGGCCACCTACCATGTTTGAAGGTTGAAGGTTGTTGGCCAACCATGTTTGAAGATTTTAACCAAAATCTAGAAGGTAGTTGTAGTCATAATTGTTGAATTGTTAAAAATCAAGTCATTAATTCAACAATCTCCACCTTGACTTGATTTTCATCAAGTTTCTGAAGTCGCCTTTTCCAAAATGCCCATAAGGGCAAAACTCACATATTGTGAATGCCAACTAAGTCCAAGCAATGCTTGAACTTAGCAACAGTGATTGACTTTGTCAACATATCAGCTGGATTGTCTGAGGTACTAACCTTCTTCACAACAATAGCACCTTGAGAAATTATTTCCCGAATAAAGTGATATCTGACATCAATGTGTTTGGTTCTCTCATGATACATTTGATTTTTGGTCAAATGTATGGCACTTTGGCTATCACAATAAACAGTTGTGACATCTTGTTCCAAGCCCAAATTGCCTACCAAACTCTTGAGCCAAATGGCTTCCTTCACTGCTTGCCATGTATTAAACCTGTGGTAGATAGTGCAATAGTAGATTGTAGAGTTGCTTTCCAACTAATTGCACTACCTGAGAGCGTGAAGACATATCCCGTCAGAGATCTCCTTTTGTCAACATCTCCAGCATAATCTGAGTCAACGTAACCAATAACACTACCACCAGTGTTAGAACTTTTGTCATATACCAAGCCAACATCTGCAGTACCTCGAAGATATCGAAGTATCCATTTCACTGCCTGCCAATGCATCTTGCCAGGATGCCCTATATATCTACTAACAACACTAACGGCATGTGAAATATCCGTTGAGTGCATACCATAGCATACATGATGCTTCCAATCAGCACTAGCATAAGGAACATGTGACATCTGCTCCTCCTCTTCAACTGACCGTGGTGAATGTGCGGTGATAATCTGAAATGGGCTGCCAACGGAGTACTCACAGGCTTTGCATCTTGCATTTCAAAGCACTGAAGTACTTTTTCAACATACTTCTTCTGTGACAAATATAATTTGCCAGCACGTCGATCCCTATGAATTTCCATGCCCAAAATCTTCTTAGCTGCTCCTAGATCTTTCATTTCAAATTCACCACTCGATTTGCTTCTTGACTTCTTGATCTCAGACATACTCTTAGCAGCAATGAGCATGTCATCAACGTAGAGCAACAAATAGACAAAAGAACCATCTAAGAGCTTTATGTGGTAAACACAACAGTCATAGTCACTCCTTGAGTAACCATGACTTAACATAAAAGTGTCAAATTTCTTATACCACTGGCGAGGAGATTGCTTTAAGCCATATAATGACTTCTTTAGGAGACATACATGATCCTCCTTGCCTTGAACAGTGAAACCTTCCGGTTGCTGCATGTAGATTTGTTCTTCAAGCTCACCATGAAGAAAAGCTATTTTGACATCGAGCTGTTCAAGCTCTAAGTCAAACAGTGCAACCATAGCGAGCAATACCCGAATGGAGCTATGTCTCACAACAGGAGAGAATACTTCATTGAAGTCTATTCCTTCCCTTTGGCTAAAACCTTTTGCAACTAAACGTGCTTTGTAACGAGCCGGTTCAACTCCAGGGGATCATTCCTTTTTCTTGAAGATCCATTTGCAGCCAACGACTTTATGTCTTTTAGGTGGTTTCACCAACTCCCAAGTTTGGTTCCTATGGAGAGACTTCATCTCTTCACTCATTGCAGCAATCCATTGTACGGACTCTTTACTCGAGATAGCCTCATGATATGTGGTAGGATCTTCTGATTCCATATCCTCTGCCACTGATAATACAAAAGAGGCTATGTCTGCATGACCATACCTCTGTGGTTGTTTTATTTGTCTTTTTTCTCTGTCTCTTGTAAGGCTATAGTGCTGCAACTGTTGTCGTGCATCTGCGACATCATCACTATCTTGTTCTTCTTCTTGAATGGGCTGATCAGAGACATCTTCTTCTATACCTTTGGTGGTTCAACTTCAAACTCCACACCTTGCTAGCATCTTGGTCTTTTCTTTGCATCGCCAACCTCCTTTTGGGATGAAGCATGGATGATTCATTGAACTTTACATCTCTGCTGATTATGAATTTGGATGTCTTAGGTTCAGTGCACCATAATCTATAACCTTTGACCCCAGTTTGATATCCGAGAAATATGCATTTTAATGCCTTTCGCTCAAGCTTTCCATCATCAATATGAGCATATGCAGGACAACCGAAAATTCTCAAATTTGAATAATCGTGAGGAGCACGGACCATACCTCAATAGGAGTCTTCAAATCGATCGCAGTTGATGGAGACCGATTCACCAAATAGCAAGCCATATTGACAGCTTCAGCCCAAAATTCTTTTGATAAACCAGCATTAGAAAGCATACAGCGAGCTCTCTCCAAAAGAGTTCTGTTTATACGTTCAGCTACTCCATTTTGTTGCGGAGTCCTTCGCACAGTACAATGCCGTACTATGCCTTCATCTTCACAGAACTCGTTGAACTGATTCTCACAGAACTCCAAACCATTATTTGTTCGGAGACGCTTGATTTTCTTGCCGGTCTGGTTCTCAATAAGCGCTTTCCATTTCTTGAACGTATGGAACACATCATTTTTATGTTTCAGAAAATAAACCCATACCTTCCTTGAGAAATCATCAATGAATGTTAATAGGTATCTAGCACCACCTTTTGACGGAACAGGCGCAGGGCCCCACAAGTCAGAGTGAATGTAATCTACTGTGCCCTTAGTCCTGTGTATAGCAGTGCTAAACTTGACTCTGGTCTGCTTTCCATAGACACAGTGTTCGCAAAAGTCAAGCTTCCTAACTTTGTGATCACCTAGCAAGCCACGTTTGCTCAAGACTGACATTCCAGTTTCACTCATATGCCCTAGACGCATATGCCACAAACGAGTAGTATCTGAATCAAAATCAGATGAGGATGATATCGAGGCAGCACCAACAACTGTACTTCCTTGAAGTAGATAAAGGCCGTTGACCAGCTTGCCTTTAATCACAATAAGAGCACCTTTGGAGATTTTTAAAACTCCACCTTCACCAGAATACTTATAACCTTGAGAATGAAAGACACCCAAGGATATAAGATTTTTCTTCAAGTCTGGAATGTACCGAACATCAGTCAATGTTCTCACAACTCCATCATGCATCTTGATTTGGACTGTTCCAATGCCAATGACCTTACAGGGCATATCATTCCCCATAAGGACAACACCACCATCTATTGACCGAAAAGTTGTAAACCAATCCCGGTTCCGACACATGTGATAAGAGCATCCAGAATCAAGTATCCAAGTATCACCAATTGAACTGGTTGATACCGCGAGAACATTATCAGTACCTTCAGCAACACTTGCTGCATCACTTGAATCTTTGTCCTTCTTGTCTTTGAGCTATGGACATTACGCTCTCCGTTCTTCCTTCTTGCAATATCGGCACCTGCCTTTACGATATCTAGACTTAGATCTAGACTTTCCTCTGTTGCTACTCGATCCAATTTCCTTTGACCTTCCTCTAGCAAATAAGCCAGATGCAATATCATCACGACTGCTAGAATCATGCTCCATTTTGTCACGACTTAAAAGTGCAGATTTCACCTCATCAATTTTGAGGCTTTCACGACCATATATGAGCGTTTCACGAAAGTGCCTGTAGGAAGGAGGTAAGGAACAAAGCAACATCATTGCTTGTTGTTCACTTGAAAATGTCTCGTCCATATTTTTCAGATCTGTGACGAGTGATGTGAACTCAGCTATGTGAGAACGGATTGATGTCCCTTCTGCCATACGGAGCATGTACAGATGTTGTAAAACTCCGAGACGGTTAGCCACCGTCTTAGTCATATACAATGACTCTAATTTGGTCCACAGCGATTTTGCTGTTTTCTCTGAAAGGACCTCCTGCAGCACATAAATGCGTAATGCATAACTGAATAATAGAAAGAGCCTTCTGATCGGCATCTTCCCATTCAGATTCCTTCATTGTCTCGGGCTTATTTTCCTTGTCAGAAAGTGCTACTTTTACACCTTGCTGTACAAGAACAGCCATCATACGGACCTTCCACATGCCAAAATTAATGCACCCATCAAACTGCTGAATATCAAATTTTGCAAGTAGACATTTTGAACAAATTAGCCTGCACCTCTATAAGAGCTCGATGCAGTTTGTTGTGATATGGTGGGCCCAAAGACACAAACAGAGTAGCGCAAAATAAATATGCGGAAGTGTAATGGTAAATGACACAAGGAATTTACGTGGTTTGGCTTAAAGCCTACGTCCACGGGCAAAGATGACAATCAAATATTTCAATATAGAAATATGATGAAGATACAAAATGTTTCACTCCACTCAACCCAAATCCCAAATACACCCAGAATACCTTACAGTATGCTCTCAACTCTCAACTCACAATATAGAGAGAAAACAAAGTAAACAAATGAATCTCTAAATGCTTAGAAAAGAGGAGGAGAGGAATGGATTCTTGTTGGTGTGTTTTGAGCTTGAAGAACCAAACGCTATTTATAGAGCTTGATAGCCACCTTGTTTGAGGTTGTTGGCACACCATAGTTGAAGGTTGTTGGCCACCAACCATGTTTGAAGGTTGAAGGTTGTTGGCCAACCATGTTTGAAGATTTTAACCAAAATCTAGAAGGTAGTTTTAGTCATAATTGTTGAATTGTTAAAAATCAAGTCATTAATTCAACAATATACATAAATGAAATCTATTGTTATTTAATCAAGACATAAACATGAGGCTAACAAATCTCTGCCTTAGTGAATATTTCGCTTCCCTAGAAATCATTAATATCCAAACCGCTACTTCCGTGCTGCTAGGTTGGGTCATTTCTAATTGAAGTCCAATACTCCTGTTTGAAAATAATAATAATAATAATAATAATAACAACAACTCACCAAAATAATAATAATAATAATAATAACTCACCAAAATAATAATAATAATAATATGAAGAAGGATTTGAAGTCCTCTTTTCCCATCCCGTGGCTGGTGGTCCTTTTTTTCATTAAGGATTTGAATACCTAATTCGTGCATCCTCGAGAAGAGTTATGTTATTTTTACTCACTATATATGGGACACCATATCAACTTATATCATATCCACCATTAGATAAGGTATGAATCTCATATTCAAGTGGAATCCACATCCAATACAATGATGGATGAGATGTAAGTCGACATGATGTCCAATGCATAGTAAATACAAATAACATTCTTTTCTCGAGAACCATGTATATATTTTTTGGGATGAACGTGTATATATTTTTAAGTTCTTGGTTTTAGGCTTATTACAAAGGCAATATACATACCCCTATTTTGTGAGACAGCAAGCAACATGAAGGGGTTTTGTTTTGCATAGTGCCGTCCTTGGTCTTTTGTGTGCAACCTGGTGCACCGTGTTTTTTTTTTCTCCCAGTAGAGTAAATTAATTTTGAGTTTATATTGACAAAGATATATTACTATTAGTGTGAGATAATTTTATCTGGTCAATATATCATATTATCTTTATTATTGTTTGAGATGTTTTATGCCCTTGGTTATTTGTTGTGAGAATTTCTGTAGCTGTCCACCAATCGAGAAAGACTCTTGTATATCCATTAATTTGATTTGTGGAGAATTTTTTGGATTTGGTCTTGTATTTTTTTGTCCTTCATCATGAGGGTTTTTCACGTTAAAAAAATTCTTGATGTGCTGGTTTAATTTTCTACATTATTCTTTTGTACATAGTTTACTTATCTATTGATTGCTCTGCAATTTTTTTTATAATCATATTTAATTGCCAAGAGAAGGGAAATATTTATTCATACTATTTTTGTACCTCTTCCTAACACATGCAACCCTTCATGAATATCGTGAAGAAGCCTTATTTGTGTTCAGATTTAACCCAATGTCCCATATTAATAAGACGTAGAAGTTTTTTGCTAGCGTGTTAACTTATAAATATGAGCTTTGATATATATATATGTTCCAAGAGTGGAAGCGATTAATTGTATGATTAGTTCTTAGGAGATGTCTATGTAATGAAAGATTTGTAATGATGATTTGCAACTTTAGCCATTTAAAAGTTGTAGATAGTTAAAAGATTTATCTAGTCATGGATGTAGGCAATGAAGGCCGAACCATATTAAATTTTCTATGTTGTTTAGAGCTTATTTATTTCTTTTGCTTCTGTTGCCCAATAAGTAGTATGAGAGCCCATAGTTTGGGTCAGTTAGGCTTGGTCGAGTGTTGGATAGAATGATAGATTTTAGATTTATGGGGTCCCTTGTTTTCAAAGTTTTCCTAGCAATGTAGAGGTCAGGCAATGTGTTCTATGAGCAACGACGGTGAAAGTGAGTATAACTTATATCGAAAATCTCCTTGATAATGTGGAGTTTGAGTGTTGTGTTTTGTGCGCAAATGAAGGAAGAATAATGTTTGTAGAGATGTAGTCAACATGACTTTGAATTAAGGAGGGATTTGTTAGGATTTAACCCAAAGTCTCACATTAGTAACATGTAGAAGCTTTGCTAGTGTGTTGGCTTATAAATATGAGACTTGGGTGTTAGGTTTAGATATCTTTCAAGAGTGGCATTGTCCATGTAATGAAAGATTTATCAGGATAGTTTGCAACTTTAACCGTTTAAAAGATATAGATAGTTGAAAGACCTATCAAGTTCGGGATATGTGTAGTGAAGATTGAAGCACGTTAAATTTTGTGTGTTGTGTAGAGTTTATTTATTTCTTTTCCTTCCGCTACCCACCAATTTGTAAATACTATAAATAAGTACAATTGGTCTTGACTCTCAATGCATAACACAGTTAGATGTACATTGAATCCACCATATAACATGGCTTCACTTTGATTAAAAAATTCAGCCAATAAACATGTGTAGTCTTGCAATCCACTCATCATTTGTCATCTTCTTTAGCTTCCCATTCTTGTTGAACAAGAATGTTCTTCAACCTTGCCATAGAGTGAAGATTCCCCTTTCATCAAATCCTTATTTGTAAGATTTAACCATGTGCCAGCGGATTGTAGTGAACTCCAATGAGCTCTAATACCAATTTTATGGGATGATGCAGTAGAATGGGTCCTTCAAACATAGTTGTATCTAATAAACTAAATATGAAGCATAACAACATCAAATGAAAAAATTAAACAATATGGCCATGAGTGCAGAGACATGAAAATCAAACACACTCATACAAAAATCTCTGCCTACATCTACCGTAGAGAATAAGTGCTTTCATTGTGATAAGAGAAACAATACAAGAATATCATCACTTTGTTCGCATACTCAAAGCCCTTAGACACCATGTCTCATATCAAAGTACGTCTCTTTTACTCAGAGTCTCATTTCTACACACATGTAGGCCATTAATATTCCTGTAACTAAGGGGTCCTTATTCTCAAATAATCTTCATTTCAAGTCTTAACGGACTTTTACTTTTTAACAAATTTCACATATCCTAATAAAAAGCTTCACATTTCCTTAGTTTAAATATTCTTAAATATAAGAATACATATCTAAAAAATATACATAAACAAGATCACTCGTTATCTAATCAAGAGATACACATGAGCTAACTTTCTAACATGTGCCTTATCGTATTTTCTAAAACTAAGAATGCATCAATTGTTATTTGTTCTTTGTAAATGCATATGTTTAATATCTATAAATATAGGTGTTATTTATTTATTTATTTGGTCCTTTTTTTAATTTTATGTTTTTTTGTCCTTTCTGTAGCTGCCATTGTTAAGTAATGATATTAATAAGGATCAAATAGAGCTTCTCATAATATTTATAAAGGCAAAAAGTAAAATTTTCAATATTTAATGCATATTCCAAAATATTTATAAGGACAAAAATAAAGAGCATAGGGACCAAAACAATAATATTGAAGGAAAAGGGATCAAAAGTGAACAAATAAAATAAAAAATAATTTACATTTATAGGGGCAAAAAAATATAGTTAAATTTTTTTTTTCTTTGGTTCATGGATATGTTATTACATTTGTGAACCGCATAAACGAGGTTGGCCCATTCATTATATTTTTGGACGTGCCCATTAGGAATTAACTAAAACTGCAGTCCATATATGAACAAGAGCAATTTAATGTTAAAGCCTAGTTTACTCTGCCCAACATCAGGATAGTGGACTTAGCCCAAAAAAGGGACGGAGTACTCCAAAAGATGGTTGCGTGTTTATTCCTAGATTATGAAATTTTTAATTTTCATTTATTTTTTCAAGATAACACAAACACAGACACAAATATGAGATATGATATGACACAGATACATATGACACACCAAAGTTAAAAAATTAGAAGACACATACACTATGTATATAAAACTAAAAGTTTAAAGGATCTAATACATTATTCGAAATATCATTTATACAAGCTTTACTTATACTTTATGTTCTTATAAATTTAAAAATTTATATATTATTTCCTTTTTATAACTTTATTTATATTTTTTTATGTTAAAGTAAAAGAAAATCTAAATTAAATAATATAAATGTGTTATGTGTATGTCAGGCAAGATCTAACACAAACACATCCATCACATAGACACAGAACTCAAATAGTGTTTTCGTACTTCATATAAAGAAATGTTTTTAATGCTCCCTACCTCAAACTCTATGTCAACAACTAATCTATCACTATTAAATTTCGTATGGTCCCCATTTAAAATGTAAAAAAAAAAAAACTATCATTTTTCACCTTTGGTTTCATATAGGTATTGGGCATCCTCTTTTGAGTTGTCCAAATAACACCACTAAACTTAAACTCAAGAAAAAAAAGTGTTAAGGTGAGCTCTTGATTGCAAATTGCAATAGTGCTAAGGGGATTAACAGTTTTTACAATATAATTGAATTTTTTTTGTTTAATTATTTTACATATCCTTATATTTTTATTCAATTTTCAATTAGATCCCTATAGTTTAAAAATGTATTAATAGGTCTCTATAGTGCGTGACATTATTCAATTAGATTGCTACAGTTATATAAAATAAAATATTCATAAAATATTTTGTTTCTATGAGAGGGTAAAGAGAGAAATAGAAATAAAATATTCATAAAATATTTTATTTTTTATAATGACGTGGATCTAATTAAAAAAAATTATATACTACAAAGACCAATTTATAAGATTTTAAACGATATAGACCTAATTAAAAATTAAGTGAAACTATGAGGATGTATAAAATAATTAAACCAATATTTCTCAATTATTCATTTATAGACTAATATCATTCCTAAACGGGCATATATTTTACTACCCAAAAAAAGCAAAACTAAAAAAGGATATGTAGTAATGAATCATTATTAGCATTTTTTATAATGAATGTCAAATTGTTTAAAGATTGCCAACAAAGAAAACTGTTTTTATTTTTCTAGGATATATACTGTCAAGAACAATGATGAATTCCTTCGATGTAGAAGCTCCTATAAGGAGTGTAATATGTATGAAATGGGCTTGGGTCCATTACTAGCAGCCCAATCTGAAGAATAGGTAAATCATATAAAAGCAGAATAGGGGTTCATGAAAGCTGTGAAATGTCTCATATCTTCTCTTTGATAGGGGCTTAGAGTAGGGGTTCATGAAAGCTGTGAATTGTCTCATATCTTCTCTTTGATAATGCTCTCTTCCCTCCCGTGTATTTCTTCTTCTTCTTCTTCTTAGTACTGAGAATTAGTGAAATTTCATTATTATATTGCCTCTTTTATGCAAGATCAGAGTTATATTCTTGTGTTAATTTCCTACTTGCTATAAGGGATAAACATCTTACCATGAGAACCTTTTCATTCCCGCTACTGATGTTCACATTTACACACAGGGCAATGATGATAATTTGGGGAGAGATTAAAAGAAGTTAGACATAACATGTCAGAGACATTGATTTATATATCATGGCGAAGTTTTGGCCAAATCAAGCAAATTCGATACCCAAGCCAAATGGTATAAGCAGGGGGATTCTTTGAGACTGCACAAACAAAATAGTCAAATCTTTCTGAATAGAATTCACTAGCATCAGGACTGGGTTTCACACCTCAGGTTGTATTATTCTATAAGCCTCCGAAAGGCTTCCTCTTTTTTCCAGATTTGCTTAGCATAAAAAACAAGAATAATTTCTAGTTAATTAGCTACATATTAGAAAATTTCCAATTAGAATAACATCTTCATTTTATTGATTTTTCTGTTTACTTGGGTAAACTATTTTTTACTCTTAACAAATTTATCACAGAAGTGGCATTTTTTTTTCCCACTGGTACCACCTCACCAGAGAGTGGAAACAATTATGTTCGAGCATTGAGATCCCGTAGGGGACATGACTCTCCTCAAAAGTGACTTTAAATGATAAGGAGAAATTAAAAAGAACTCTTCTTTAATATTTTGATCTTAATCAGGACGATACAAGCATAGAACTAGGAGGATTGAGGCTAATTGAACAATGATCAGAACGAAAAATCAGATGATTGCCAAAATGAACTTTTACAATAAGCAATAGCAGCCTGAACATTGGAGTTCTCACTAGAGTACAATGAAAATCCTTCATGAATTGGTGTCGTGTCACAAGAAGTTGACTGAGAACTGCTCCTCTTTGACCCGCTACCTTTATGAGCAATGCTCATTCCCATAGCATTGAATATACCTCTAAGTGCTCCCAAATCCTTCTCCATTACCCTGCTACTTGATTTCTTACTACTGCTTCTTAATGAGCCACTACATATGCTATTGTCATCCTCCAAATCCCAGTTCTTGTGGCTTCTTGATCTTCCTTGGTCCCTCTTCATTTTATTTTTGCATCTTCCATTTGTGGGGTTGACCAACTTCTCTTGGTAACATTGGAAAAACTTTTTGGATTGGAAAAACGTTTTGGGCTTCTTGCTTGACTTTTGTCCATTGTTGGCATGGCAGGGTTGTCGTGGCTTCATGAGGGATGCTAATAGTGTCCCGATTTTTATACCTCGAAACTTGATCAACAACTTCATTATGCCCCCGTTTATTGTTGTTGTTCGTGTGGTAGTGGTGGTGGTTGTTGTTGTCAAATTTGGTTGTTTCCTTGCGCTGTGAAAATATTAAAGTTGGACATTTGATTCTGTTAATTATTTGGCGATTTGTTGAGAATATACATGTGTATCAATTAAAATATGGGTTTATCAAATCAACGCCCTCAGGTAATATTTGGTAAATATCCTGGGACAGAAAATATAGAGACATTAGAAATAAAAACGTGTTTGGAAAATGAAATAGAAATTAAAATCCCAAAATCATCTCTATCTCGAGATAATTTTTGAGCCAATTTCCATATCTTCAAAAACGAAGAACCCTATAGACATGTTTTTGGGACACAAATATAAAAATATATTTTTTCCAAGATTATCCCTTTAAATATTTTATATTTCATTTTTATCCTTCTCACTTTTTGATTTTTCAACACATTACAACTTAATCTTCTTCGTCTTTTCATCGACCATCATGTTATGTACATCACCACTAAACATAATTCCATCTCCATTTCTAGTACCATCTTCATCTCTACTATCTCATTGTCTTTGTCCTTTTTCTATTGTCACGGGATAGGTGCCAAATGCAGCCTTAGGGCACTGATTAAGGTTTTCAATAAAAGTAAATTTATAAATTTGATAGTAGATCTTATACCTTGAAATATAAAAAATCACATATTCCCAATGCAAATTTATCATCTTAAAATACTTAACTAGTGTCCTTAGCAAAACCCTTAAAATATTACTAGGATAGAGCACATGATCATTGAGAAAGATGTAGGAATTTAGAAGAAACCAGCTAGTTTGACTTTATTATTTAATGAAATATACAACTAAATTTAAATAGGAATACTAGATACAAATATTGTATTTTTTTCTATGGGGAAAAAGTTAGGTAGAGGGGAAGACTCCGAATTAGATCATATTTTCAAGCGGGTTTATTAAGTGTTTATAGAGATACTTATGAATAATTCACTAATAAAAGATACCTAAAAATTGAATTGAAGTCATGACAATATACAAATAAAAATCCGCTAAATGAATGAATATAATCCCTTTTGCAAATATTGATTTGATAGTCAAATTAAATTATGCATTTAAGAAACTGCATAATTGTTTCACTTCTCACCGACTGTTGATCGTATTCTTATAAAACTACAAGACAAATTGCTCGTGTGAACGCAATCTTCACTATATATATTCATTAGCTAGGGATGTATCCCCAAACTATACTCATTTTTTCGTCACATCAATTATGAATTGCCACATAAAAAATAAGATTACATATTTGACAACTATTTGAAATTTTCAAATCTTCTTCGAATTTTATCTCAATCATAACAATATATGATTGGTGGGATAAACAATGAGACACGATTTGTGATTTGGAGACAGCAGATTTTATCTACTAGCTAGTTTCTGGAAAACCAACATGCTTAGTTTCGCCTTTAGAAAACACCCCCCAGCCTATAATTTGGGCCAAAAAGAGTATCTTCTATTCAAATTTTGGAGTTTTCAAACACGAAATCAAACTTTTTACAGGTCTCTTTCACACACATACATGTTCATCTTTGATTGAATAACGTGAATTAAAAATTACTTGAGATTACAGAGCCATTAATTGAAGACTAATTTTAATAAAAAAAAAAATTCACTAAGTTTTACATTCATGATAAAAACACCATACACATGTTGTTTTTGAACATGTCGTAACACTAACATAATTGAGTTTTACTAATACTTGAAAAAATCATATAATAATGTTAGTAAAACTCTTTGGCAGCATAGACATGCTAGAGTTGAAAAAAATGTTACAAAAGAATTTTAACAACACATTTTTTAGTAATACTTTTTAAATGTTAGTAAAAAAAATTTAGAGTTGTGCTATATTCATTATATATAAGACATTGTACTGATTCACATTCTATCCATCATTAAAGAGGCTATGGATCCCATTCAAGTATAGCCCACATCATATTAAATGGAGAATGAAGCGTGAGTTGACACAATACTCTATACATAATTAATATAAATAATATTTTAAAAAATTTTAACAATACTTCTTAATAATAAATGTTACTAAAACTTAAATATAGTGTAGGCACACATACCTAGCATATAGCACATCCACTTTATCATAGGGAATCACACGGGCTGCCCTTAGTGTTGTTGTTTGGCCATCTAGCTGAGCACTCTCCAATCCAACTCTCCTATTGAATGGTACAGTATTGCATAGCCGGTTTTGCATTGAAAACTCAACTTCAACCCCTTGTTCACCAATTTTTTTGCTAACAACACTAGAGTGCTGCAGGGGCATTATTATTTCCTGTGATTCTGTAAAACTCCTTGCTGTTGCATCATCCGCAGATATGCTCATAAGAGGTGACATGCACGGTGCCTCCATTGCAGTCATATTTGGCACAGTACTATTCTGAAAGCAAATAAATTTTAAATAAAAACTAAAAACTGAATTTTATAATATTCACGAATTAAAATAGGAAATTAATTGAAAACAGAAAGTAAAAACTGAAATTTGGTTTTTGAAATCAAACACACCCTTAGATTCTCTTTGTGGTCATCTTCAAGGGAAACAGGAATGGTTGATGAAATTGATATGCGCAGTTGGTACTCCTTGCTTCCTCCATCATCATCATCATCATCATCATTATATTGTGTGCAACAACTTCCCTTGAGGTTGCTCTTATCGTCATCATCATCACCATTGTAACATATGGGTGATGCATCAAGTTCTATTTCGATGTATGAGTCATCTTCATCGATGGAATTAATGTCAGACCAAGTGTCTTCTATGTGATTATCAGCTACGTAGGTCTCCATGGATATAGATGCAGGAAATTTTAGCTGCTTTAGTTTAGAAAATTTGATGGTCGTCTATATATGGTACTTGGCATGTCACCCATGCATGGTCAATAATGGTTGTTGGATAAGTAGATAGGTAGTTACTGTCCTTTATCACGAACTATACTCTATGGATGGTGATATATATAGATTCCCGTGAGTAGGAGACATTCTTGGATAATTATATTATCCGATGGAAAAAACTTTTGTCCCCTAAAATAAAAAAACTTGAATTATATATTAATCTTTGAGTGATTAATGAATTATAATTGCTATATACATTTTAGTCTAAGTCCTGCATTTATATGAAAAATGATATTTTGATTACTATTATTAGATGAGTTTGTGGTTCCGCTCATTCAACTCAACAAGCCCATGGTGATAAAGTGATCAACAAATTAACATTGTTCTACATATATAGACATTGTTGTGAAACCTACAATTTTGGTAGTACACATCATCATGACTAAAAGATATATATTCCAAATAATATAATTATTTAGGGTTTACACAATATTGGTTATCTCTTTAGGAGTAGTGAAACTTATATTATGCACATAACTCTTGAGGGTTATTTGTGGTACTTTAAAATCAATTTTTAAATATGTAAAATATTTTAGGTAATCACAAATAATGTTCACCAAAGATATTTTATATCAAAATTTGAAAAAAAAAACGTTTATCGAGTACATATTCACATATTTAACAAGTATCGGTATTTTTTTAATAAAAGAATTTGGATATTAGATCATGTACACGATACAAGCAGAAAGTAAGGAGCACGCAATAATTTCTTGCGTACAACAGTCATATAGGAACATTCATTCATGCATAGTATATATATACTATTTTACTAATCAATGCTCTTACATCACAGATTACTAATCAATGTTTTTAGTGAATAGAATGCATTAACATTGAAATTTGTACTTTCTTTAAAACTTTTTTTTTCAAAAAAAAAAAAGCTTTGCTCCGAACTTGTAATCATAAATTATTTCAAGCATAAGACAAGTAAATGCAAGCACACATTTAATTTGTATTCCTTTAACTGTGAAGGTTGTTATTACGATCTTTGAATTATTAGTATTTTTTAAAAGTAATGATCGTAACAAACTAATTAAATAACTCTTTCATTTTTAAATAATTATCTTTTTTAAATTTTAGATACATTCATAAATCAATATACTTGGACATAATTTTATGTCCAAATACATTGATTTATGAATGCTACTAAAAAATATTTTTTAGAAACAGAGCAAATAGTATTTAATTTAATTTTCCTATTAGCGTGCTCCCAAATAGGCCATTTCCGGAGCATATTAGTGGGTACAAAGTCACACTCTTCGTAGGGGACATACCAGTTTTACTGGAAACTTAAATAGGGGATGTGTCCTTACGACAACGAAAAAAAAATAAAACGACATGTCCTTTTGGTGTTGTCATCAAGTGTCAATTGTAAAGTCACGGATTCTCAGTACCAAAAAATAAAAATAAAATTTTGTGTCACGGATTCTTGAACTCCATATTTTTCGACTTTTGTATCGCAAAGATGCAAAAGTCTCCTTGAGTTTTGGTTCTTCTTGCTAAATTTTCGTTTCATTTGACTATAAAATGCCAAAACAATTGATGAATAAATGAATAAATAAAAGGAAAGATGTAGACAATCACAAAATTGATTCTCGAAAATTGTCAACATTGGATTTGCCCTCCAAAGCACGGTATTAAGTATTTCTTTGAACCAAAAGGATTCAACCAAAGCCTTTAAAAAAAATAAAAGAAAAGAAAAATGAAACTTATCTTATATATATATATTAAGTTTTATATGTAAATATTTTTCTCAATATGTATATATATATATATATATATTAAGTTTTATATGTAAATATTTTTCTCAATATGAATACATAAAATTTTGAAGTTTGAGTTAATTATGAGGTGTTTGATGTTTTCTAAAAAAATTATTTTGCTTCTTTTTGTTGGAAGTGTAAAAAAAAAGTGAAAATAAGAAAATCTTTTTTTTTATTCCTGTTTTATATTTTTGTAATTTTCTTTCAAGAATCTAAAAAGTGAAAACATATTAAAAATAAGAAATGAAAATAGAAATCAAGTAGACCCTAAGGGTCTCAAATCTTGAGGAAAATGTTACTCACTGTCTCCAGAAAAATGTTTACATATCATTACTTCATTTAAAAATGGACCAAAATATATATAAAAAATACTTGGTATAAGACTAAGTTATATATATATATATATAATTTACTTCATTTTTTCATTTGAATCATTATCATTATCTTAAATTTGTTAATCAAAAAATTATCTGTTACAACCAATATTGGAAACATATTCTGCACGTGGGGGACTTGGTCCCCACGTAAGCCTCTAGTACGTGACCGATTAAAATGCATAATGAAATATATTCATGTCCCATAGCTTAACTTGAGCATAAAATGATTATTATAAATTAGTTCCAAATGATCTAATTTTGACCAAAAATTATAATCCTAAATTCTTTCCAAACATAAGTTTTGAACATAAAACCGAATAATATTAATCTGGGCATTGGCCTAATACAATTAATAAAATAGTTGTAAGTCAAAATAAATAACCATGAAATCATGCATGTTCGAAATCCTGCTGCTTGCACAACTACTGAACCAATCTATTCTACCATGATCCAAATTTAAATCTCACTACACAATGAAATTCACCACTAGAACAGTTGCAAAGCTATTGAAGCTGAGTTTGAATAATAACTGGATCTGCTACTGCAACTGTAAGGGGAAAAGGAAAAAGGAGGGATGAGTTCATCAAAACTCAGTGAGTGGGTTTCCACTCACAACCTGTTTGGAACAACAACAAAACTACATAATATATACATGCAACCTGCAAAAACATTTTAGTGTTTATATACATATAGTTGTGCTAAAAAATCATTTGAACTAAATTTGTACACTAACTAATGGAGAAATAGAGAAAAGAAACTGAATAAATTAAATTGTACTGAACTAATAACTGAAACTAAAAGGCACTAACAAGGTCCCATAATGTGGACACCATACTAGGTTCCTTATTGTAACTGGGGTTAAACTAGTCCTCTAATACGTGACTGGTTAAAATGCATAATGAAATATATTTATGTCCCATTGCTTAACTTAAGCATAAAATGATTATTATAAATCAATTCCAAATTATCCAATTTCACTAAAAATTATAATCCTAAATTGTTTCCAAACATAAGTTTTGAACATAAAATCGAATAATATTATTGTATTCATTAGCTTGTATATAATTAATAAAATAGCTGTAAGTCAAAATAAATAATCCTGAATCTTATTGCCTGCACAACTACTGAAAGACTCTATTCTACTTTGATCCTAATTTAAACCTCACTACATAGTGAAGCTCACCACTGGAACAGCTACAAAGCTATTGAAGTTGAGTTTGAACAATAATTGGATCTGCAACTGGAACTGTAAGGGGAAGAAAAAAGGAGGGGTGAGTTCATCAAATTCAATGAGCAGGTCTCCACTCACAACCTATATGAAACAACAACAAAAATACGTAATGTATACATGCAACCAGCAAAAACATTTTAGTATTTATATACATATAGTTGTACTAGAAAAATCATTTAAACTAAATTTGTAACAGTAACTAATGGAGAAATAGAGAAACTAAACTGAATAAATTAAATTGTATTGAACTAATAACTAAAATTGAAAGGCACTAACAAGTCCCATAATGCAGACGCCACACTAGATTCCTTACTATAACTGGGGTTAAGCTAGTCCTTTGATGGATCACTTGGTACCAAGATTAATGATCCTGCATCTGTTAACTCACTGTTCTGTTTCTCACTAATTACTATAAAACTAACTAGCACGTAAACTAAATAATTTTCAAAGCTCTAAATTTATATGTTTCTAACAATCAGACTATCAAACATAATTGGGTTTCTAAAATAATATCTAAGGGATCACCAACTGATAGGCATAGTGATTTTAAAAGTCCATAAAGTATATATCTATCTATTGTTATGAATCATACTTAGTTTAACACTTTCAATGAATCATAACTAAGATTCTAAAATCTTAATAGAAAATTCATAGTCTGAAAACAAGGTAATCAATAATTCTCCTATAGGTCTCATAATTTTATAAACTAGAAAAAGATGTTCTATAACATGCAAGGCATCAAATTAAATATGGTCCCACGAGCTTTCTAAAATAAAGTTTTCATGATAACTATGAAAAACTATAATTTTTCTGAAACTTACATAATCCATAAAAGCATGTATTTGGTATAAATCATTCTAAAATTTCATAAATAATTTACATAATAGTGGGAAAGTACTAATAATGACCAAAGTATGGTTATAACCTTAACCCACTCACCATTCGTTACCATGAATACCTAACCACTGCCTATATGATCCTAGAAACTTGAAACGACGTTTCCAACTACCAAAGATTCATTATTAGAACGCTATTAGAATTGATTTGGCAGTATTGGGGAAAAGAAAACTAAACTATGAGAGGCCCATAGTAACTAAACTCTAGAACAAGGCTAGGGATACAAAGAACACATTTAATGGAAGGATTTAATCGGTGGAAAACGATTGTCATTACTTAAAATCTCTTAGGAAAGCTTAGAAATTTGTACACAGAGCTAGGAGAACTCTTAAGGACGGCTAGGCTTCATCCAAAAGTGTTTGAAGGTGTTAAGACATGTCTAATTATAGTGGGAGAAGGTTAAAACACATAAAAGATGCGATCTTATGACTTTTTGACATTGTGGGCTTGCTAAAAGGGGGAGCATGCTCACAAAAATATATCCTTATGCTCAGATTGGCTCGTTGGAGCAAGTATGTGCTGGACAACACACATATTACAACTTAATTTATCTGTAACTCTCAATACAATTGGAATTTGGTCTAAAGCCTAAATATAACATTTGTAGAGAATTGAATTAGCTTTCCAACAAAGGCAAAATCATGTCAATCGAAAATTTGTAGCTTGAGATATATGCAAAATACTTGACAGAGGTCATACTTGACAGCATAAAATATGTGCAATTATTTATTTAATTTGAAATGCATAAAAATTATTAAAAAAAAAAGCTTAAACTAAGCAGTCACACACACACACACACACACACACACACACACACACATATATATATATATATATATATTAATTTTACTCCACCAGCATACAAAAATTTCTGGCATTTGGATCCATTTTGGAATAACTTAATGACCTCCAAAATCTAAAGTTTAACCTCTAAACTCTAATTTAATGTATTTCTAAGATTCGATTCACGAAGGTAGATCGAAGGCAGGCATATAACGGGTTATGTAGTCCTAGGCTTTGAAATTTTGTTCATTATAAAAAAAATAAAAAAAATGATCAGAATGCTATAAAAGAATAATAATCATCATAAAGAAAATAGAAAAATTGACGAGTAAAATATCACTTTGATCCCTAAAATTGTAAGAACACGTACTTTAGTCTCTGAAATTTTGAAATTAACTGGGTTAGTCCCTGAAATTAGATTCCTTAAGTCACTTTAGTTTCTAATCAAATAATCATCAATCAACCATTATATTTTGCTGACATAGCATGTTAAGTAATACGTGGCATGTTACCTGTCCAAGTAGATGATGTCCACGTGGCATGCCACTCGCCATGACAAAATATAATAGTTGACCAACGATTATTTGATCAGAGATTAAAGTGACCTATGGAGTGTAATTTTAGGGACTAAAGAGTTAATATCAAAATTTCAGGGACTAAAGTGACGTACACTTGTAATTTTAAAGATTAAAGTAACACTTTATTCAAAAATTGACAAAAGAAGATCCAAAAAAAAAAAAGCATAGACCTTTACCAAAATTAATAGTCGAATTATTCATAATATAATGTGTTATAACTTTTAATAAATTAAGATTACGTGTTGAAAATTAATCTTATTATAATACTTATGAGAACATTTTTAATTACATATATTTTTTAATAATATTATATAATTAAATAAGTTTATAGGAGGAAAGTGCAATTTCCCTAAATAAAATAATCAACATGTTTTACAAAAAAATTGTGATTATTAAATAGAATAAATTAGTATGATTCAGTTACCTTTTTTGGGAATCAATATATATATAGAGAGAGAGAGAGACACACACACACACACACTATTTCTAGTATATTTTACCTGCGCAATGCATGGGACTTGTAAAATATACAAATATTTTATAAAAAAATAAATTAATACATACAAATATTTTTTGTATACAAAATTAATATAAATACCCTAAAACTTAATTAATTATGATTACCGTGATATATATAAAAGGGATTTTTACCTTTAAAAAAATTAAATATCATACAAAAAATAATTGAAATTGATTTATGCCAAATAAAGTTAAAAAAAAACACTTATTTATGATCAATGATTGATATATAATAATTAAGCTAATTCTAATTGTTGTGATTGGTATTTGTTAATTAAGTCATGAATATAATTGATATCTCATAATAATTATGATATTTTATTTTATTTATATTTTTAAATATGAGATGTTTGATGTTTTGAGTTTTCAGGTAGTAGTTCCATGCTCAAAATTAGATTAGTATTATTTAAATATCTAAACAGTGAATATTTATCAGGATACCCACTTTATTATCATTGAATGTGATGGATGGATGTGGTGACTGAAGACTATTATCACATCTAATAATAATAAAGTAGATGTCTCAATTTTGGTATTTGAACAATTACTTTTTGGGTGTTCAAATAATCACTATCATTTAAATCAATACCAAAATAAGACATTTGATATGCATCATCTTTTTCTAGCTTATTGAGAAATTTAAAATTCAATGTCTTTTTTTGATTAAGGCATGAATCTTTCCTCCCTTGAAAAAAAGAAAAGAGAAATAGATTAATAAGTGCATAGATACAATAGAAATGAACCAAAAAAAAATGAAACTTACAAATTCATCAATCAATACAATTTTAATCAAGTAAAGTGGCGAATGGAGGAACAATGCCCTCCACTACGAGGATTGGGGGAAAGGATAAGGAGGATGTACAGTGGCGGAGATGGAGACGGGGCTTGCCCCCACCCACTCGAGTGGCATCATTGCATGCTATGTTAATATTTTTCACATTTTCATAATGATTAGTCACTCTAGATTTAATTATAAAAATTTATTCAATGTATCGGTCATATTACAAATTTTAAAAATATATGGGGAGTGAATTGAAAAAAATTATGGGAACCTTCATATTAGTTAAACTTATTATTAAATTGAGTTGGATATAGAAAAGTATGACTTAATTTGACTGAGTTATATCCTTATTATCTTTCCATTTGTTACTTGAAAGAATAAAATATAAATGAAAAAATGAAAAAATAAATAGTAATAATACTTCATTGATATTCTTAAATGACATATAAGTTGAGATGCTTTTTGTTAAAAGAAAAGAAAGAAAGTCATAAGTGAACAGAGGAAATAAATACCTTTTAGGTGAGTCTAATTATCTACATTAATTTATACACTATCAAATCCCTTTTAAGTGCTTGAACAGTTCATTGATCTTTCTTAGCTTGCAGTCCACTCTAAATATCTTAATAATTTATCACAGATTTAATATGAGCGAACAATGGCTGAGGCTTATGTATGCATCCCCCGTAGCTTGGCCCTATCTTGGTCTGTTTGGATGAAGAGAGAAAATAAGAGAGAAGAAAATATAAGGAAAGAAAATGGAAAAAAGAGAAAATAAAGAGAAAAATATGTTTTCTCTCCTGATATTTGGATGAAAAGAAAATAGAAGAAAAAATAAGAGGAGAAAAAATAAAAAGTATATAAAATTTTATATATTCTTGATATATAATAAAGTAAAAATATTTTTCTTTAATTTTAGACTTTTTTTTTAAAATTGTATAAATATATAATGTAATAATATTAATTTTTATACCTTTTCTTTTTATCAAAATTATGTCACATTATTTTTACAAGTGTTTCATTTTCATCAATTTACTATTTGATTATGTTTGATTATATATTTATGTTACAATAGTATATTTGTTATTTAATAACTTTTCTCCTTGTTTCCACATTTTCTTTATATGTGAAGAGAGAAAAGGTTTTGGGTGGATACCATTGGATAATTCATCCTCCTCTCCATTTTCAGTAGCGATTCAAAGGGGATAATGAAAACTACATAATCCACTCTCTTACTCTTCCCTTATTTTCTATCCAGTATCTTTGATTCAAATCGAGGCTTAGTTTTCTTTTTTTCGTGTTTAAAGATCTTCAAATAAGACTAGTTTTCAGTGAGGGACAGGTAAGCTACATGAGACTTCTAGACCAAATCAAGAGAGACGAATTAAATGTAAAAAATATCAAGCCAAAGAACACATTTGATTAAAGCAAGGCGTTTGGAGAGAAATTGTTCTAAGAGTATATTTAATCTGTGCTGCAAAAATATGTATAATTATTTATTTTAATTTATAATTATTCTTACCTAGAAGTAGAGGTGAGGGTGCAAGTAGCTCCGACGTCCGTGGAAACGGGGGGTGGGGTACCTGCAAAGACATTCCGACGCTCAAGCCAGTGAAAGCGTGAGGAGTGGGGAGGTATAAGTGATAGAGATGATGTCATACCTGGGGGGCGACTGCCTCCTTATATAGGATGAGGTTACCCCGTAGAGGATCTATTATGATCTTCCTTGAATGAAGGAAATATTCTTGCGATTTAGTTAGTATTAAAGATAATTATCAGATATAGTATAGATATGATAGGATAAAGGGAGATCATATGTGGGACTTAGGAGATATTCTTGACTAAATCCAAGGTGTGATATTTAAGAGATATTTCTGCCATGTCAAAGATCCGTTGGACCTTTTGGGAGAATCTCCTTGGTTGGGCCGAGGTTTGGGGCTCTTATCCGAGGTCTTGTGTCTTGGGCCAAGGTATAGGCCCATATTTTCTAGTCCGGTACATAGCCCCCGAGCTTAGTTGAGGTCCGAGTTGTTTTTGTCGTTCCGAGGACTTCATGCCGAGCTCAAAAGGAGTCTTTTCATTGGCAGTGGTGGCTGTTGTGGAGGAACGTGTTGTTACACGTGTTGCCTTTCTATTGGATGAGCAATCATTTCTCATAAATGTGGGATCGTGGGTTCACTTAATCTCTGTTAGATTAAAGTGGTAAGCCCTCTATCGTTGGATATGATGAATGCTTTAGATGTGTTATTGATTGGAGGGAAACGTTTCTGATCGTTGGATGAGCTCAGCTTCTAAGTAAATGCGAAAAGGTTTTTCATATTTTCATTTCTGGAAAACTCCCGTTTCTGCTTTGTTCTCACTCTCTCTTTCTGCTCTTTTGCTGAATCTGCCCGTGAGCACTTAAAATCGCATAGCCAAGCTTTATTTGCTTTAAATTGGTTAGTTTCATTTCCTTCTTTATTCTTTTTTATTTAATCGGTTTGCATCTCTGTATTTGGAACCCTAGGATAGGAGATTACTGTTGTTCTGAGGTCGTTTTCTCTTCCTGAGTTTGCTTTTATCATTTTTTATTTTTAGGTAATTTCTGATGGGTAAAGGAAAAGCTGTCTCCATTTCTGGTAAGGGGAAGGTGGTAGAAGATGAGGTTGAGATCGACCCTTATAGTTGGGTTAGTGATGAGGTTAAGAGGGTAGCCTCAATATTTAATGACAGGGAATCGGCTCATAGGTTTAGGAGGGCTTGTTTAGTGTCATGTTACGGGGAAAGCAAGGTAGAATGTATCCCTTGTGGTGCTAATGATGGGGTTTGTAAGTATAGAGAAGATAGCAATGATGCTGATTTTATTTATATGTACATGGATTTTTTTGAAAAATTAGATATTAGGATTCCCTTTACTTGTTTTGAGGAGGGGTGCTTAAACAAGGTTCATGTTGCCCCTTCTAAACTTCACCCAAACAGTTGGGCTTTTGTCCGAGCATTCGAGAATTTGTTCACTATGCTCGGTCATGAACCCAGCATGGATGTATTCTTTTATTTTTTCCAGGTTAAAGGGGTTGATAAAGGGTCCCAGGTTTCTTTTAGTAGTGTACCCTGAAAAAAGTTGTTGAGCTTGCTAACCTCTAACTTTAAAAGGTTCAAGGATAAATTTATAAAGTTGAGGTATGTCGAGTCGGAGTTCCCCCTTTTTTTTAGATTCTGATGGCCTTGAAAGGTTTCCCTTGTATTGGCAACCCAATCCTCACCAAATATTGAGAGTAGAGTATAGTTCTCTTTCCCCTTCGGACCAGATGGTGGTGGATTTCCTGGAGGAGTGTGTGAGTCCGAGCTCTCCACTCTCTTGTGGAATTTTATTGGAGTGG
Organism: Dalbergia cultrata; assembly: GCA_031216105.1. Classification (NCBI taxonomy): domain Eukaryota; kingdom Viridiplantae; phylum Streptophyta; class Magnoliopsida; order Fabales; family Fabaceae; genus Dalbergia; species Dalbergia cultrata. The sequence goes on from CM062353.1 coordinate 68,938,036, forward strand.
GGTTTGAATAATGAGAAGGTTCTCAAACATATAGGTAATACTTTCGAGCAATTGTCTTTTGTTTTCGTCCTTCTTTCTTTTTATTATATTGGTTGTTAATTTTTGTTGGTATTCTCTTTTTCAGGCGAGATGACCCCAAAGCAAGGTCCTAAGGAGTTGGCCGCTTTGAAGCGCCAACAGAAAGTGGTGGTGGAGGAGAGCCAAGTTCCTCCTGTTTCTCCTGGGGTCAGTTCAAGCTCGAGGACCCCCACAGATCCGAACCCTTTGAGGGAAAAAAAAGGGCGAGGTTCACTGCTGACCCCCAGGAGAAAGAGCAAATACCTTCACTTTCACTTCCTACTCTTGCATGAGCTGCCAAGGTGAAGGATTTTCTTCAATCAGTGACTTCCTCAAGTCTCTGGAGTCTCTAGTTCCCGACCCCTGAATTCATAGATCAACAGTTCGCCCATCCCAAGGATCGAGCCTTAATAGAAATGGCGGGGATTCTTGGTTTCTGCCATCATTTATAGATCCAGGGTCTTCGCCAGGCTGCTATGTGCCGGTTTTTGGAGATGCATTATGGCAGCATTATACATGAGCTGGAGATGTCGAGGATTATCTCAACCGACTTTAAGGCTGAGAAGGAAGATGTTGAGTCTAAGCTGGTCAAGGAGAAGAGGGGTTGGCTTGAGGCTAAAAAGGCCTTTGAGGACAAGATCGACAGCCTCATTGTTCGACTCAAGACGGAGGTTGATGTGGCAAAGCTTAGGATCCAGGAGTCTGAGGCTAGGAAAAAGGTGTTTAAGGTTGAGAATAAAAGGTTAACGGAGGAGAATAAAAGCTTTCAAGATGAAGTCGGCCTTTTAAAGGATGATGTGGTTGGACAATACTCCATCGGCTTTGATCGGGCACTTGACCAAGACCGATTCTTCTATGGAGATTTGGATTTGAGTCAATGGGGTCCATTCAAAGATGTCATCGACGGTGTATTAGTCGACCACCTTGCCGATGAGGGGGTTGAGGAGGTTGAGAATGCTGAGGTGGCAGAACTTACTCAGACTATTGTCCTTGCTGGTGGAGTTCCTCATGATTCTTAGGCTTCTTTCTTTAATTTTGTAATCATCTGACTTTGGTTATGTACAGTTATAAATATAGGATAAATAATTGTTCATGATATGGTCGGATATCGTTGCCTAATATATGCTCGAATCATCTTATCAGGATGTAATAATTATATGATCGGACAACATAACCTATGATGAATCAAGATATGATCAGGTGTCGTTGCCTAATATATGCTCGGATCATCTTATCAGGATGTAATAATTATATGATCGGACAACATAACCTATGATGAATTAAGATATGATCGGATGTCATAATGCAATGCCAGCTTGGATCATTTAATTAAGATGCAATAATTATATGATTGGACATCTTAACATATGATCAGATATATAATCATGCAATACCGTGTTTAGGTAATGATATTTAATTCAACTAAGAGTAGCATATCATCGGATATTTTAAATAGAGGTATAATCAGACGGCTATTACCCATTTTGAAGTGATGTAGGTGTCCTCTTTTTGAAATCTATTTGCTGAGGATAGTTATGAGGGGATTTGCCCTTGCATCTTGGTTAGTGTTACCCACACACGTTTTTGATCTTTTTACTGCTCGGGACTAGAGCCGAGGCTGATGTGAAAATGCGCCTTCACCACTTGGCGAGTGCCAAGGTTGACGTGAATATGGCGGCTTTGACCTTCCACTGCTTGGGACTGGAGCCGAGGCTAATGTGAAAGTGCGCCTTCACTACTTGGCGAGTGCTAAGGTTGACGTGAGCATGGCAGCTTTGTCCTTCCACTGCTCGAGACTAGAGCCGAGGCTAATGTGAAAGTACGCCTTCACCACTTGGCGAGTGCCAAGGTTGACGTGAGTATGGCGGCTTTGTCCTTCCACTGCTCGGGACTAGAGTCGAGGCTGATATGAAAGGGCGCCTTCACCACTTGGTGAGTGCCAAAGTTGACGTGAGTGTGGCGGCTTTAACCGAGTTTGCCAAGAGTTTTATGTCAATCGGTGAGAGAATGGTGAGATGAATAATATATTGAAAAAAGAAACGAAATTACATCATTTGCCACCGAAATGTTATGCTCAGATCCGATCATGCCTCGTTAAAACCTTTGATGGTAAAACCCAATGGGATAAAACCCATCAAAGGAAAAAGAGTGCATCCACCGGATATGATTTAAGACGTTCTAATTCTAGCTGCAGTATTTCCTTAGGGATGTAGCATTCCACATTCTCGAAAGTTCTTGCCTTGAGAGCTCGGCTATTTTGTAGGCTCCTCGACCCACTGCTTATGTTACTCGGAATGGTCCTTCTCAATTAGGGGCTAGCTTCTATTCTCCTGGGCGCTTCCTCTATAATTCTACTTTCCGTAAGACTAGGTCTCCAATTTGAAAAGATCTTGGGTTAAACTTTTTATTGTAGAGATGAGCCACCCTTTGTTTGGTTGCTTGTTCTCTAATGTGGGCCAGCTCTCTATCTTGTTCGATAAGATCAAGCTCAGCTTTTTGGTTTTCTTCATTTGTGCTTTCCGTGATTACCATTCGTCGGACATTAGGTTGAGCAACTTCTATTGGAAGCATGGCTTCACCACCAAAGACAAGTCTATATGGTGTTTCTTGTGTTGAGGACTGGGCAGTAGTGTGATATCCCTAGAGAACTTTGGGTAGATATTCGGCCCATAGACCTTTTGCTCTGTCGAGCTTCTTTTTTAGTGCTGTGAGGATGACCTTGTTGACGGCCTCAGTTAGGCCATTGGTTTGTGGATGTTCTACAGAGGCAAAGATATGCTTGATTTGAAAATTTTCACAGAGCTCTCTCAGTTTTCGGTCTATGAATTGTGTGCCATTGTCGGTGATCAACTCTTTGGAGAGCCCAAACCTGCATTTGATTCTTTTCCAAATGAATTTTCTGACTTTTTCTGCAATAATCGTTGCAAGAGGCTCTGCTTCAATCCACTTGGTGAAGTAATCAATAGCTACCACTAAGTATTTGAGTTGTCCTGGTGCTAGGGGGAAAGGACCGAGTAGGTCGATTCCCCATCTATAGAAAGGCCAGCTGGCTTCTGAGAAATGTAGTGGTTCTGGGTGTCTTTGGAAAATGTCTGAGAATCTTTGGCACTTGTCACATTTTCGCACAAAGTCTGTGTAGTCAGTTTTGATGGTATTCCAAAAGTACACTGCTCGGAGTATTTTAGCAGCAAGAGCTCGACCTCCAATGTGGTTTTCGCATACCCCTTCGTGGACCTTGGCCATTACATCATTGACTTCTTATGGACCGAGGCATTTCAAGAGTGGGAGTGAATACCCTCACCTGAAAAGTTGATCTCCGCATAATGTATAGTAGCTGGCTTGCCTCTTGAATCTTTTCTCATCGGCTAGAAAAGTTGGGATTTCCGCAGATGCTAGGTAATTGAGAAATGGAGTTCGCCAATCTTGGCTTCCAATCTCAGTGTTGCAACTTTCGGATTGAAGGCAGCTCGGATTCTGAAGTTTCACTTGGATTACAGACTTGTTATTCTGTGGTTTGCGGGTGCTGGCAAGTTTAGAAAGAATATCAGCCCTGGTATTGTGCTCTCTTGATATGTGAGTTACTTCGCAAGAATTGAAATGTTGCATTAAGTTTTTCACCAGTGCTAGATATTTTTCTAATAGATGGTCTCTGGCTGCAAAAGTTCCATTAACCTGGCCGACGACTAGTTGAGAATCTGCTTTCACTTCAAGCTTTTGGACCCCAACTTCTTGGGCGAGCTTAAGACCTGCAATTAGGGCTTCATATTCAACCTGATTGTTACTAGCTTGGAATTGAAATTAGAGAGATTGTTCTATTAAAATTTCTTCTCCATTCTCTAGAGTGATTCCAACTCCGCTTCCTTTGCCATTGGCCGCTCCATCAACATGCAGTGTCCAGTGGCCGAGTTCTTGTTGGGGAGTCTGTGAGAGTTCAGCTGCGAAATCGGCAAGAGATTGTGCTTTGATCGGGCCTCTAGGCTGATATTCCAGGCTGTACTCGGATAGTTCAACGGACCATGAGATCATCTTTCCAGCTAACTCAGGTTTAATTAGTATTTGCCTGATAGGCTGTTCTGTACAAACAACAATAAGGTGGCTCTGAAAGTATGGTCTCAACTTCCTAGCAGATATCACCACTGCGTATGCCAGTTTTTCTATTCTTTGGTACCTCTGTTCAGGACCTTGAAGTGTCTTGCTGACAAAATAAACTGGTTGTTGAGTTTTATCCCTTTCTGTGATGAGGACCAAGCTTATGGCATGTTCGCTAACAAAAAGATACAGAAAAAAGGTTTCTCCAAGGTGAGGCTTGGTAAGCACTGGTGGTGTTGAGAGAAGTACCTTTAGTTCGGTGAAGGCCTTTTCACAATCTTTAGACCAAACAAAGGATGCTTGCTTCTTTAGAATCTTGAGGAATGGGGCTGCTTTCTTGGCCGATCTTGAGAGGAATCGAGATAGGGATGCAAGGCGGCCAGTCAGTTGTTGCACTTCTTTCACTGAGCTTGGGCTTCTCATTTCGACTATTGCTCGGCATTTGTCAGGGTTGGCTTCTATTCCTCAGTTGGTAAGCATGAATCCGAGGAATTTTCCTCCGTGGACTCCGAAAGCACATTTTTCATGATTTAGCCTCATATTATATGTGTGGAGTTGTTTGAATATTTCTTCGAGGTCTTTAATATGATCTCCTATTGGGGGCGTCTTTGCTACCATATCATCAACATAGACTTCGACATTTCTGCCGATTTGTTCCTCAAATACTTTATTCATGAGTCTCTGGTACGTGGCTCCTACATTTTTCAGGCCAAAAGGCATGACTTTGTAACAGAAGTTGGCATGCTCTGTGAGGAAGGCGGTCTTGTCCTCATCTTCTGGGTGCATTCTGATCTGATTGTAACCAAAGTATGCATCCATAAAGCTCAGATATTGATATCCAAAAGCATTGTCGACGAGCTCGTCGATGCTTGGGAAGGGGTAGGAGTCCTTTGGGCAAGCTTTGTTAAGATCGGTGAAGTCCACACACATATGCCATTTTCCCGTGCTTTTCTTCACCATTACTACATTTGCTAGCCATGTAGTATATCGTATTTCTTTGATGAAATCAACCTTAAGGAGCTTTTTGGTTTCTTCTAAAGCTGCTTTCTGGCGTTCGGCCCCCAACGTTCTTTTCTTTTGTGCTACTGGTTGAGCCTTTAGGTTGACCATTAGCTTATGACTGATCACGTCCGGGTGGATTCCTGGCATGTCTACTGGGGTCCATGCAAAAAGATCGGCATTCTTTAACAGGAAGGCTGAGAGTTCTGAAGATAAGCTTGGAGGGAGATCGGCTCTGATGAAGGTTACTTTTTCAGCCTTTTCAGACACTCATTGTAGCATATCCTGGCTTCTTTTTTATCAGCATGGACTACTCCGACTTTGAATTCGGACACTGGGAATTTCATGGCAAGATGTGGTGTTGAGACCATAGCTCCTAGGGCGTTGAGTGAAGGTCGCCCTAGAATTATGTGGTAGGGACAACTTGCATCAATGACAAGGTACTGGAGGTCGACCATTTTTGTCAATGGCTCTGTGCCTAATGTCGTCCTGAGCCACACATAACCGAGCACTTTTACTCTGTTTCCAGTAAAGCCGACCAGTTCACCATTGTAAGGGAGGAGGGAGGTTTCGGATAGTTGCATCCGCTTGAAGGTGGAATAGAAGAGTATTTCAGCTGAACTCCCCTGATCCACGAGGACTTTCCTGACCAAGAAATTACCAGCAAGAATGGAAATTACAACAAGATCATGCAAATTTTCATCGATTCCTTTGAAGTCAGAGTCTGAGAAGGATATTACCGGGTTTTTTATCTTTGATTTTGAGGAAGACGATGTTCCTTCAAGTGACATGATTGCCCGGAATGATCTTTTTCTTGCTGAGTTCGTCTCGCCTCCTCCTGCGAATCCCCTTGCAATGTGGTCAATGACACCATGAATTCTTGGTCCTTCATGGGAGGGTGATCACTTTTTCCATTCAGATTTTTTGCATCTTGGTGGAGACTCACTGTCCGAAGATGTTGAAGGACTCTGGCATTTTCTTTTTTCTTGGCTTCGGCTTATCTTCTTTTCTTCTTTTTTGTTATTGACGAATTGCTTCAGATATCCATCTTGGATGAGATGTTCAATTCTATTCTTCAGGCTTTTGCATTCGTCTGTTATGTGTCCTCTGGAATTATGGTATTCACAGGCTTTGTTTTGGTCTGTGCCTTTTGGTCCTGGTCGAGGATCGCCTTTGGTTAGTTTTAAGAGCTGAGCACTGAATATCTCTGTCAAGATTGTGCTCGCCCTAGCGTTGAGCGTGGTGTAGGTAGCAAACCTTGGTTCCAAGTATCCAGAATTTTTCTTGTGTTTGTGCTTGCCTTCTCGGTGCTTCTGGTCCGAGTTGTCTTTATTTTGCTTTTGGTTGTTCTTCTCTACTACTCGGAGCTCCTCGACATTGATGTATCCGAGGGCTCTTTCCCAGAGTTTGTGTATGGTTCTCGGCCTGGTGATCGCTAGGCTTTCTTTGAATGGTCCAGATCGCAGACCTACTCTAATTTGGTGAAGTTCAACTATTGGGTTGAGGTCAGGGATTTGCGATGCTTCTTCCTGAACTTGGGTTAAATAGGCCTTCAAGGACTCATCGGATCTTTGTCTAACGTGTTCTAAGGAGTCCGATGTCTTGGTATAAATCTTAGAAGATACGAACCTCTTAGTGAAGGCTCTTCTGAGGTCTTCGAACCTATGGATGGAGTTTGGAGGGAGGGTCGAGAACCATAACAGTGTCGACTTTTCCAGAAAAAAGGGAAAAGTTTGGCAAAGGATTCTATCTGTGGCTCCATTGATGAGCATCATGGATCTGAACATTGTAATAAATGACTGGGGGTCGCCTGTCCCGTCATAGGGGCAAAGTGACGTTAGGAGTCTGAAATTGGCAAGTAGGTTAGCGGCCATGAGTTTTTCTGAGAATGGGCCGCAGTCTATGGGTTCAGGCTCATCATTGTATTCGGTTTGATAGGTAGGATAATGGGAATATGGGGTTTTGTCGTTGCCAAAATCATGACTGGCGAATTCAGTGTTTCCTTGATGAGTTGTTCCTTGTATGGGGTTTTTTGAGTTTTCAAGCTTTAAGGACTGATTTTCCTCTTGAAGCTTACAGTGCTACTCCATTAGGCGGCGGTTTTCTTCCTGTAATTGATCAAGATTTGGAGGAGGTTGGTTGTTTGGGGGGGGGTGTTTTGACTAGAAGCGTCAGCCATGGAGGTTGGCTTTTGAAGTTGTGAGGTGGGCTTATTTACCGGCCCCACAGTGGGTGCCAATGTTCTTACCTAAAAGTAGAGGTAAGGGTGCAAGTAGCTCCGACGTTCGTGGAAACGGGGGGTAGGGTACCTGCAAAGACACTCCAACACTCGAGTCAGTGAAAGCGTGAGGAGTGAGGAGGTATAAGTGATAGAGATGATGTCATACCTGGGGGACGACTGCCCCCTTATATAGGATGAGGTTACCCCGTAGAGGATCTGTTATGATCTTCCTTGAATGTAGGAGATATTCCTGTGATTTAGTTAGTATTAAGGATAATTATCATATATAGTATAGATATGATAGGATAAAGGGAGATCATGTGCGGGATTTAGGAGATATTCTTGACTAAATCCAAGGTATGATCTTTAAGAGATATTTCTGCCATGTTAAAGATCCGTGGGACCTTTTGGGAGAGTCTCCTTGGTTAGGCCGAGGTTTGGGGCCCATATCTTCTAGTCCGGTACAATAATGCATAAAAATTATAAAAAAAAACTTAAAAAAAATAATTATATATATATATATATATATAGTATGTATTAATTGTGCTCCACAAGCATACAAAAATTTCCAGCATTTGGATCCACTTTGGAATAACTTAATGACCTCCAAAGTCTAAAGTCTAAAGTCTAATGTAATTTATTTCTAAGATCTGGTTCACTCAGCTAGATCAAAGGCACGTTTTTAGTGGGTTAAGTAGTCCTAGGCTTTGAAATTTTGTTCATTATGAAAAATAAAAAAATAAAACAAATGATCAGAATGCTATAAAAAATTATAATCATCATACAGAAAATAGAAAAATTGACAGAAGAAGATTTAAAAAAAAAATCATAGGCCTTTAATTTACTAGAATTAATAGTTGTATTATTTATAATATTATAACTTTTAATAAATTAAGATTAAGTGTAGAAAATTAATATTTTATAAAAAAAAAGGTGTAGGAAATTAATCTTATTATAATACTTATGAGAATATTTTAGTTATCATATATTTTTAATAGTATATTACATAATTAAATAAGTTTATAGGGGGGATGATAAAGTGGAATTTCCCTCAAAAAAATTATTAAACAATACTAATTCTTCAGTCAGAAAAATTATCAATATACTGGATTAGAAATATGGGCCGAATATCTCGGTCTAAACCTTTAGAGCTTAGACACGAGGCCCGGTGATTGGCAAGTGATTTACTTTAGATTTAGCAAGGGGTAATCTCTCACTATAAGAGGGGGCTAATGCCTCACAAGTACACACCTAATTTGATCACTTTAGATACTTTATCACTCTGTGCCTCATTGACTTGAGTGTTAGAGTGTTTTTGTAGGTACCTCATCCCCTATTTTTATAAACGTTGGAACTACTTGAATCCTTACCCCCACTTATAGGTAAGAATAATCAACATTTTTTACAAAAACAAAGAACAGGACATGTAAAATATATAAATATTTTATAAAAAAAATAATGTATACATATATTTTTTACATACAAATTAATATAAATACCCTAAATTTAATTAATTATGATTACTGTGATATATATAAAACTGATTTTTACCTAAAAAAAAATTAAATTACATACAAAAAATAATTGAAATTAATTTATGCAAAATAAAGTTTAAAAACACGTATTTATGATTGATGATTGATATAATAGATATCTAATAATTAAGCTAATTCTGATTATTGTGATTGCTATTTGTTAATTAAGTCAAATGAATATAATCGATATCTTATAATAAATAATTATGAAATTTTATTTTATTTTCTATTTTTAAATATGAGATGTTTGATGTTTTCAGTTTTCAAGTAGCAGTTTCATGCTCAAAATTAGAGTAATGTTATTTGAACATCCAAAAAGTGAATGCCTATTGAATACTCATTTTATCACCATTTGATGTGATGGATGGACGAGATGAGTGGAGACTATCATCACATCTAATGATAATAAAGTGGATATCCCAATTTTGGTATTTGAATAATAATTTTTTAGGCGTTCAAATAATATTTTTTTTTGTCAAAGTTAACCCGAAATTGAGTTTGGTACTCCTGAAATCACTATCATTTAAAGCAATACTAAAAGAGTAATGTTATTTGACTCACTTTGTGGGATACTGTGCCGACACACTCACATCCACCATTGAATTAGATGTGGACCCCCACTTAGTTTGGGTTCCACAATCCATCCAATGGTGAATGTTAGTGTGTTGGTATGGTGTCCCACAAAGTGTGAGTCAAAATAATATTTCTCGTACCAAAATGAGCTATTGATGTGCATCATCTTCTTCTGGCTTATTGAGAAATTTAAAATTCAATATCTTTTTTTGGCTAAGGCATGAATCTTTCCTCCCATAAAAAAAGATGGGATATAGATTAATAAATGCATAGATATAATAGAAATGAACAAAAAAACATAATACTTACAAATTCGTCAATCAATACAATTTAAATAAGTAAAGAAGCTTTGAATTTCCAAAGCTATCAATGTGCCACAAGTGAACTAATCTTGACATGTAGACACCATAACTCTATTGCAGAATTAATCTTTGCAGCATGGTATATAACAACAACCACATTAAGACTTGAAAATAAAGAACACTAAGACGAATAAGGATTAATAAGAATGTGAAGATTAAAATTAAAAGGAGAAAATAAAAATTGAAAAACTAACACAAATATTGATTTCCAATTCCCGTTATTATTCCTTGATAGAGTAAAATTTACAATTGATAATTTAAGCTAGCAAGCACAATCTGATGGCATAACTATATCTATGATTGATTTCCAATTTTTAATTATGATTGACATATTTTATTTTTTATCACTCAAAAAGAAAGTGTTGAAGTCCAAGCTGCGGGTATTGCCACAGCACTAACTCCTTTGCTTGCATAGCACCTGTTTTGCCAGTAGTCTGCACAAATGTTCGCAGAACCAAGTTAATTAGCCACAACATGGGATCATTTGACCTAGCAGGACTTTCCATTAAGTGAATCACTTTAAAGCAAGTAGCACATACAATATTTTTTAAAAAAGTAGAAACCATCTTGACACTGTGTGTCATAGTGGGCTTAAGGCAATTGAAACTTTTTTCTTCTCTACAGCTGAGAATTATAATTAGAAAATCGATATTACACCTTAGAAGGTGATAAAAGCATTCCAATTTAGGGGTAAAATATTCAAAAACAGAAAAAGAAAAGAAGCATAGAGAGAAACCATCACATTAATTAATAAAGCAAATGAAGAAGAACTTGATCCAGATGTCCCCCATCACTGTTCACAAAACCAACTCATTGCCACCAGTTACTGAATGAATACATGGGAAAAAATGAAGTTGTACAGTTATTGAAGAAGAAAAAATTAAAATTAATAAAAAAAAATAGCAGAATGAAAAAGTGTTAGTGAAAGAAGGCAGAGACGAAGAAGTGATAGAGACCGAATGAACTATTTCTTATTTGGCCATCAAAAAGGAAAGAATGTGAGAAAAATAAATCACAATCGACAATGAACAAATTTCAGTTAGTCAAAACATAATTCTCTCAATAATATAAACTCCTTATTTACGATCAATAATTGATATCTAGTAATTAATTATGATGGTTGTGATTGATATTTGTGAATTAAGTCTAATAAATATAATTAATATCTCAAAATAATTAAGAAATTTTATTTTTTATTTGTAATATATATTTAATGTAGAATCATTTTAGTTGCGACACTTATCCTAATAAAATATAATTAGTATAGATAGATGACAAACAAATCCTAATAAAAATTGTGGCTTTATGACAATTTTTTTCGAATCTACCATATTTATAGCGTGACTATACAGCATGAATATGATACAATGATACCAAATAAATCAAAATTAAAAACATGTACAATAAAATAACAAGTATCTTAAAATATTGATAATATTCAATACACATATGTCGAGAGTTTTAAAGTATCTGTTCATCATAAATCGTACCATAGATGACAGATGAAAGATGAAAGATTCAGTTTCTGGAACTCAAGAATCAAAGTTTGTCACAAAAACGAAAATAGCAAAATACAAGAAGCAATTAGCTTGGGGCAACAAGAGTGGTGCGCATCATGTCCTTGAACTCGCTGAAATCAACAAGGCCATCCCTGTTCCTATCAACAGAGACAATCATGTTCTGAACCCTCTCAATCTCGTTCCCTTCAGCTAAACCAAGCTTCCCCAGCACCGCTTGCAGCTCCTTTGCGGATATGAACCCATTACCATCCTCATCGAACACCTTGAACGCTTCCCACATATCCGATTCCTCTTGCTTCTTCTTCTCATCATCATCATTATCATCACCACCATTATCCATGCCCGCAGTCCCAAAATATGATTCCCCTAGAGACTCATGAAGAGCCCCAAAATCCTCGTACGTTAGACCCTCGTTTCCCGGTCTTATGTATGACCTTGTCATGTTCTCTATCTCCGTGACCTCGGCTTCAAGGCCTAGCATGTTCATGGCCTGGCTTATCTCATTCACCGTGATCATGGAGTCTCCATTCTTGTCGAACATGTCGAAGATTCGCCGGAGGCGCAGTGAGTTCAGGCTCGGGCATCTGAGCTTGAATGATGAAGAGGGTGGTGGAGATTTGATGTCCCTTTGTTGTCCCATTTTGGAGCTTACTTTGGGATGGATTATTTCGAGCTTAAAGACAGCTTATAATCAAAAGCTTTCTAACACGGCTTTTTTGAAAGAAGAAAAAAAAAAAGGAACTATGTCTCAAAAAAATCTTTTCCCAAGCATACCCATGATAACACCCTCCCTTTTGTTAGCAACTTTTGCTTTTAGGTCTGATTTTGAGAGGGAGATATGGGTGGGGAATCGGTGAATTGGGAGTTAGTTTGGGTTTGTATGTGTTGAGTTGGATTGGTAGGTTTGTGGTTGTAGAAGGAGAAATTGTTAAGGTAGGTAGCTATATTTGTGCTATGCCATGCCAATGGTCCTCAATTTTTGTTCATGGTGTGGAGATTCTATATTATAGGGGTCTTGCGTGTTTGGTGGCCGGCCAAAGGGGACTATTCCATGGTTTGTGTTTGTGAAGGACCGTTTCTGAGATCAATTTCCTTTGTAGTTACTTTATTTAGGAAAAATGTTATTTTGAGAAATTTTGTGTTATTGGAGCAAGACAAAACAATTGCCCTACTTCTTTTATTGATTTATAAATCAGCTATTATATTAAAAATATAGGGAAAATGAGAAGTAATAATGGTCTATAAGACTTATGTGTCAATTAATAAATGAATGTATTTTCTCTTACTCTCGATGTACATAAGTATTTCTCATGTTATTTATACTAATAGGATGTGTGATATCATCCCAACTCATCTCATTCATCATTGAATAGAATGTGAACCCTATTCGAATGGGATCCATATCCCATCTAATGACGGATAAATTGTGAGTCAATATAGAGTCTCACATCCTGTAAGTATAAAAAACACAACTCCATTAATTAGTCATAAGTTGCAAAGATAATTAATAAGAAAATCTTGGATGCTATTGTATTACTTTATAATCTAGCTTCATACACACGCCAATTAATTTGAAAAATGAAGATTTGTGGTCCTTGTGTGGATTTCTTCAACGATTCTACCTAGCTGTGCCTTTTCAGTACAACTACTAGAAGCTAGAAAGAAGAAAAAATGGAAAAAAAAGTAAAAACCCAAGGGATGATTTTGAGATTTAAAAATGATTAAGGATAATGGCTCGAATAAATCGGCATTGACTATGTTAATTTCACATTGACTTTTTTGGAGATGCAATGAAAGTCTTGTCCAAGCTTCCGGAAATTGGGTCATTGACCTGGGACGTGACGTGAAGGACGTATTCAAGTCGTCCATTGTATTACTCACGTTCATTTATTTGACTCGCCAATTTTGAACTGCGCGCTCATATTATTTATGAGAAATATTTAAGTGTTTTGAAAATTAGAGAAAATATATAGTTTATTTTGGTTTAAAAATATAGAAAAAATAAAAGATAACAACGATATGTTAATAAATAAATAAATAAAATAAAATAAAGAATTTCTCTTATTCCAAGGACAGTTAAGAATTTCTAGTTGTTTATACTCAATGGTGGCTTCTTATAAATCTTAATTGCATGGTTGAAAAAAAATGTCTAGATGTCACAAGTGGATGATGGCGAATATGGTGAATTTTATATTTTATATTTGGTACAGATAATAAATTAAGCCACCTATTTGGCGAATCTTATATTATCGACAGAAAAGAAAAGAGATCTTATTTTACATCATTCAATGCTTAATATTTTAATTTTATGAGATATTTTTACCCCTAAATTAAACTATATTTTTTTTATACAAAATCAAATTATTATCAAATATTGCATAACATACAAGGTAAAAACGTTTTTCTTATTCTAAAAATTAAATACTTAGAAATTTCTCATTTAGTACATCAAGGCTTTTCTTATGTGAAATATTTAGTTAACCATTCCATTTCATTAAGATGGGTGTAACCGAAAAACAGTTTCATTGAGATGGGATCAAAGGCGAAAGGTCAAGACACGGACAAGTTGACAGCACAGGAAACATGTGCAAGGGGTGTGTGTGTCCTTTTTTGTCTCGACCTGGCACGTGGTCCTGTTTTTGGTTTTGGTCAATGCATTATGTTTGCTTAGAAACGTTCTCTCTCAGACAATGGACCTTTTTCTTCATGTTTTTGGTCAGATCTTTCAATACTGTCATCAATTTGCTTTTGGGTTGGATCTATTACTGAACTAAGCCTAGTCCTTTTGGGCAATATGGACCCATTGTCACAAATTGCCCCAAAGCCTCTTTCAAGTGCATTAGCCTTTTCATGAGCAAAAATTGTTGTCTATCTACCAAAAATATCTCTATTAGCCCATTGGTTACTGATAACTATGAACCTTGGCTTCACAATCTAATCTTCTATCATGAGTGGTAGATAATTGCACCAGGGGTTTCTTAAACTAATGAAGTATTAACTTTTCTTCATCTAATCTCCAGTTTTAGGCTCTATCTAGATAATCAATGATAGATAGAGTGGAATGCAATAAATAAAAGAAAGTAAAATATAAGAGTAAATTAAACTAATGGTGCCTTCTTCTTTTAGTCATGAATCCTCTTACAGGAGAGTAGTGAATTATGGGTAATGAGAATCTTGAGTACTGATGGCATTAACTTCAAGTGCCCCTCTTCCAGACCAGGAAAAAAAAAAATGCCCCTCTTGAATAGTGACAACATGTAGTAGCATTATCGTATCATTATCTTCAAGTGGCCATCTTGATAAAATTTTGAACAACACTCTAGACTATCTATTTTATCTTGATAGTACATGTGAATTTTTTTTTTCCTTTGAAATGTCATCATCTTTTTTTTTAAAAAAATTATTTGAGACTAGAGTCGACTCATCAGTGAATGACTAGACAAATTTTTTGCAATCCTGAACTTACTCAGCAATCCTTCAGAGAACAAAGCCTCATTACTCATTTTTTAAAAGGTCAATACTCCCTATCTTTTTGTTGTTTTTCAAGGAAACAATAAAAGTGGATGGAGAGAATACGAAAACATTCATCCTCATTGAGGGGCGTCAAGCTCCCTGAGGATTCTACTTCATCATCTGTTAGCTTCATTGTTTGTAAACTTTGATTCATATCTTCTGGCTTACCAACTACAAGTTGTTGGGTTGGGCTCCCTTCCATGTGGAGAAAAGCCCAAACCGCCCAAGCCCACTTATGAGTCACTTACCTAATGATAGGAGTCAGCTAGGGTTGTCAGATGTGTGCTCATTTTGGTCACAATCCCGCAGCCACACAAAGTGAGAGAAGAGAGAAACAACCAAAACCCGTTTTTATTTTCCTTGTCTGACAGTCCCTGTAATACGGCCGTTGCGAATTCGTTCACCGTTGGATCGTGCTGAAATTTGGACAGCAGGTTCGCAACAGGTGGTTCTTCATTCTGAACGGTCGGATCATTGAGCAAACGTCTGGAGTGTGAGATATTGCTCACAAATAGAGATGCTGTTTCGGTTTGCGGAATCAGCTTTTCTGGTTTAAGCTGTCACCGTAAATCACCGTTTAGGAAGTCGTTCACCGTTGGATCGGGCTGAAATTTGGACAGCAGCTTCCAGACAGGTGGTTCTTCATTCTGAACGGTTGGATTGTGGAAATAAGGTCCGGAGAGTGATAAACTGGTCTCGGACAGAAGCTCCAATTTTGGGGTATTTCACATTTCCTTGTTCTCAATTTTGTGAATTGGTGATTGGTTGGTTTAGATTGTTGTTAGCACGATTTGTGCATGTATTTGAGACTCTCTTGTACCTGTTTTGATCATAGTGGAGCTATTTCATTGGTCTGGACGACCCGTGGTTTTTGTCTCTCACATTGAGGGAATTTTCCACGTTAAAAATCTTTGTGCATTGTTCCGATTATTGTTCTGGTTAATTTGTGTTGATTGCTGCCAATATTTCGCTGCTAGAATTGTTGCTCCTCTTGTTCTTGCAAGTAGGGAATTGTGTGTTTAGTTCCCAACATTTGGCATCAGAGCTCTATCTTGGGCATTATTGATTATAGCTTGCTTGAATGATGGAGGCAAATACAAATAGAATGGTATCATTGAATGGTAGTAACTATCATATATGGAAAGGCAAGATGAAAGATTTGTTGTTTGTTAAAAATCTGCATATGTCTGTATTTGCTACACAAAAACCAGAGTTAAAAACTGAAGAAGAATGAGAATTTGAGCATCAACAAGTTTGTGGTTTTATTCGGCAATGGGTAGAAGATAATGTTTATAATCACATTGCTAATGAGACTCATGCTAGAACTATGTGGGAAAAGATTGAATCCTTGTATGCTTCCAAGTCTGGGAACAACAAGTTGTATTTGTTGAATATGTTGATGAATCTGAGATACAAGGAAGGGTCTTCCATATCTGATCATTTGAATGAATTTCAAGGAGTTTTAGATCAGTTGTCAGGCATGGGAATCAAGTTTGAAGATGAGGTTCAAGGGCTTTGGTTGCTAAATACTCTACCAGACTCTTGGGAGACATTTCGTATCTCTCTTACTAATTCTGCTCCTAATGGTGTGGTAACCATGCAACTTGTCAAAGGTGGTGTTTTGAATGAAGAAGTGAGAAGGAAGGCTCAAGGTTCTTCATCTCACTCAGAGATGTTGGTTACAGAAAATAGGGGGAGAAGTCAGAACAAAGGCACAGAGGGTAGAGGTAAAAGGTACAAGTCCAGATCAAGGTACAAAAATATTGAATGTCATTCTTTGTCATAAACAGGGCACATCCAAAAGCATTGCTTTCTTTGGAAAAGGGAGAACAAAGGTAAGCAAGAGAAGAAAGAACACAATAATGATCGTGTCTCATCAAGCTCATTCAGATGATCTTCTCATTGTAGGTTATGAGAACATGATTAATGTAGTATCTGATGAGTCTGACTGGGTAATTGATAGTGGTGCCTCAATACATGTCACGCCAAGGAAGGAGTTCTTCACATCTTACACTTCAGGTGACTATGGAGTGCTAAAGATGGGCAATGATGGATTGGCCAAGGTGATTGGTATGGGAGATATTTGTTTAGAAACTAATGTTGGAATGAAGTTTCTGTTGAAGGATGTTAAGCATGCTCCAGATCTCCGCTTGAACTTGATTTCAGTCAGAAAGCTTGATGATGAAGGTTATGTTAGCACCTTTGGTAATAGTCAGTGGAAACTTACTAAAGGCAACTTGGTAGTGGCTCGAGGAAAGAAGACCTCAAGTTTGTATGTGATGAAATCCACAATTGCAAAAGGCAATGTTAATGCAGTTGAAAGCAAAGAAGCTTCAGAGTTATGGCATAGAAGGCTTGGTCATATAAGTGAAAAGGGTCTCAATTGTTTAGCTAAGAAGGATGTACTTTCTGGTTTGAAGAATGCAGAGTTGGAGAAATGTTCTCATTGCATGGCTGGAAAACAGAGAAGATTATCCTTCAAGAAGCATCCTCCTTCAAGGAAATCAGATTTCTTGGAGTTGGTGCACTCTGATGTTTGTGGTCCATTGAAGGCAAAGTCTTTTAGTGGTGCTCTTTATTTTGTAACTTTCATTGATGATCACTCAAGGAAGGTTTGGGCTTATGCTTTGAAGACCAAGAATCAAGTCTTGGAGAAGTTCAAAGAATTCCAAGTTTTGGTCGAGCGGCAAACAGGTAAGAAGCTTAAATGCATTCGTACTGATAATGGTGGTGAATATTGTGGGCCATTTGATGAGTATTGTAAACAGCAAGGTATTAGGCATGAAAAGACACCTCCTAAAACACCTCAGCTAAATGGTTTAGCGGAGAGGATGAATAGGACTTTAATTGAAAGAGTTAGATGTATGCTTACTGAAGCAAAACTGCCTAAGCATTTCTGGGGAGAAGCATTGCTTACAGCTATACATGTGATTAATTTGAGTCCTGCTATTGCTTTGGATAATAATGTTCCAGATAATGTGTGGTTTGGCAAGAATGTCTCTTATAATCACTTGAGAGTGTTTGGGTGCAAGGCATTTGTTCATGTTCCAAAGGATGAAAGATCTAAGTTGGATGTGAAGACAAAGCAATGCATCTTTATTGGGTATGGTCATGATGAGCTTGGCTATAGGCTCTATGACCCAATTGATAAAAAGCTTGTGAGAAGCCGTGATGTGGTGTTTGTTGAAGACCAGACCTTTGAAGATATTGAGAAAGTGGAGAAGACTGAATCCCAGCATAGTAGTGACTTGATTGATGTAGATCTAGTCCAGCCACCACATGCACAAGAACTAGCAGAGAATCAGGCCCAGGATCATATGCAAGAAGATGACCATAGGGTTCGTGATGACCAAAGCAGTAGGAGATCATTTAGATGCTCCAACTGATGATGTTGTTGATGATTGACATGAAATACCTACAAATCTGCCTATTGTACTTAGGAGGTCTACTAGAAAGATACAACCTTCAACAAAGTATCCTTTTGGTGAGTATGTAACCTTGACTGATGGGGGAGAACCTGAATGTTATAAGGAGGCTATGGATAGTGACCAGAAGCAAAAATGGGTTGATGCTATGCAAGATGAAATGCAGTCCTTGTATGACAATCAGACATTTGAGCTTGTGAAATTGCCTAACAGTAAGAAAGCTTTGCAAAACAGGTGCATATATAGGCTGAGACATGAAGGAAATTCTTCTTCCCTAAGGTATAAAGCTAGATTGGTGGCTAAAGGCTTTAGGCAAAAAAGGGCATTGATTATGATAAGATTTTTTCTCCTGTTGTCAAGATGTCCTCTATTAGGACCATTTTGAGTTTGGCTGCAGGTCTTGATTTAGAGATAGAGCAGATGGATGTAAAAACTGCTTTCCTCCATGGTGATCTTGAGGAAGAAATTTACATGGAGCAATTGAAGGTTTTAAAGTAAAAGGAAAAGAAGATTATGTGTGCAAACTCAAGAAGAGCTTATATGGCTTAAAGCAAGCTCTAAGGCAATGGTATAAGAAGTTTAAGTCTGTAATGGGAGAGCAAGGCTACAATAAGACTACTTCAGATCATTGCGTTTTCATTAAACAATTTGCTAGTAATGATTTTATTATCCTTTTGTTATATGTTGATGACATGCTTATTATTGGTCAAAATGCTTCTAGAATTGATAGGTTGAAGAAGCAACTTGGGATGTCATTTGCAATGAAGGATCTCGGACCAAAGCAGATTCTTGGCATAAGAATCATCATCCGGGATACAAAGGAGAAGAAACTTAGGTTGTCACAAGAGAAATACATTGAAGCCGTGCTGCAAAGGTATCAAATGGAGAGTGCTAAAGTCATAGTACACCTCTTGCCTCACACTTTAAATTGAGTTGCAAGCAAAGTCCAACAAATGAAGAAGAGATGAATGACATGGAGAGAGTTCCATATGCTTCAAAGTGGGTAGTTTGATGTATGCTATGGTATGCACTAGACCAGACTTAGCTCATGCTGTTGGTAGTGTTAGTCGTTTTCTTTCAAATCCAGGAAGAGAACATTGGAATGTAGTGAAGTCAATTATGAGATATCTCCGTGGTACTTCTGGCTTGAAGTTATGTTTTGGAAATGAGAAGCCTTTTCTAGTTGGTTACACTGACTCAGATATGGCAGGAGATGTTGACTCTAGAAGGTCTACTTCAGGTTATTTGATTAAATTTGGAGGTGGAGCCGTAGCTTGGCAATCTAAGTTGCAAAAGTGTGTTGCTTTATCCACTACGTGAGCTGAGTTCATTGCCATTACCGAAGCATGCAAGGAGATGCTTTGGATGAAGAAGTTCTTACAAGAGCTTAGTTTTACTCAAGAGAAATATGTGCTATTTTGTGATAGTCAAAGTGCTATACATCTTGGTAAGAACTCAACTTTTCATTCAAGGTCTAAACATATTGATGTGAGGTATCATTGGATACGTGATACTTTGAATGCTAAGTTGTTAGAACTTGAAAAGGTTCATACTGATGAGAATGGTTCAGATATGATGACAAAATCTTTACCAAGATGGAAGTTTGAAGCTTGTTGTTTGATCGCCGGTTTGGCGGTTACCTCCACATAGTCGTGAGGGGGAGATTTGTTGGGTTGGGCTCCCTTCCATGTGGAGAAAAGCCCAAACCGCCCAAGCCCACTTATGAGTCACTTACCTAATGATAGGAGTCAGCTAGGGTTGTCAGATGTGTGCTCATTTTGGTCACAATCCCGCAGCCACACAAAGTGAGAGAAGAGAGAAACAACCAAAACCCGTTTTTATTTTCCTTGTCTGACAGTCCCTGTAATACGGCCGTTACGAATTCGTTCACCGTTGGATCGTGCTGAAATTTGGACAGCAGGTTCGCAACAGGTGGTTCTTCATTCTGAATGGTCAGATCATTGAGAAAACGTCTGGAGTGTGAGATATTGCTCACAAACAGAGATGCTGTTTCGGTTTGCGGAATCAGCTTTTCTAGTTTAAGCTGTCACCGTAAATCGCCGTTTGGGAAGTCGTTCACCGTTGGATCGGTCTGAAATTTGGACAGCAGCTTCCAGACAGGTGGTTCTTCATTCTGAACGGTTAGATTGTGGAAATAAGGTCCGGAGAATGATAAACTGGTCTCGGACAGAAGCTCCAATTTTAGGGTATTTCACATTTCCTTGTTCTCAATTTTGTGAATTGGTGATTGGTTGGTTTAGATTGTTGTTAGCACGATTTGTGCATGTATTTGAGACTCTCTTGTACCTGTTTTGATCATAGTGGAGCTATTTCATTGGTCTGGACGACCCGTGGTTTTTGTCTCTCACATTGAGGGAATTTTCCACGTTAAAAATCTTTGTGCATTGTTCCGATTATTGTTCTGGTTAATTTGTGTTGATTGCTGCCAATATTTCGCTGCTACAATTGTTGCTCCTCTTGTTCTTGCAAGTAGGGAATTGTGTGTTTAGTTCCCAACACAAGTTTCTTGGTGGTGATCACTGAAATTTTCATCTAACTGTACTTCGAAATTAAGTCTACTTCAAATGTTCCTATATTCAATTTCCAAAATCTCAATGCCGAAATTGAAAGTACAACTCAGGCCAAGCTTTAATGCCAATATGTCTTTCACTAAAAGGACTCTAAATATCTATGAAGCACGGACACTCATACGGATACAAGACACTACGCGACATGGACACAACAAACACATCAAAATTGAAAAATTATAGGACAGTGACATATGACATTTTATAAGTAAAAATTTAATAAAAATTATACATCATTCAAAATATCATTTATACAAGATCCATTTATATTTTATTTTCTTATAAACTCAAAAAATTTTGTATTGTTTCATTTTTTTTTTAACCTTGTTTATATTGTATTGTTCTACATTAGAGTAAAGAAAAATGTATATTTTAAATTAAACAAATATAAATTTATGTTATTGATATGTTATTGGTGTGTCATGTTAGCTCTGACACGAACACGTGTCCAACACGTAGATACGACACCCAATTGGTGTGTCCGTGCTTCATAGCTAAATATTGAGTTAATCAAGATTTTGTAACAGCCAAAGCTCAAGCCAAGCTTGATCTGTTCATACCATAGGAAAGAAAGTTAATATTGAATTTGAAGCAGAGAAGATGCCAAGATTCTTCTTAAGCCCTCTCCCAATGAAGAGGACCTTCCTCTCTTGTGCATGGCATCACATGACATGTTTCTTTGGAAAGCAGTAAACCTTTCAGTTTAACCTGTTTTCTATTAGTTTGTGCAAGGCTTAAGCCCTTGAAATAAAGGTCTGCTCATATTTATCAATAAATAAAACTCCCCTGAACTGTATTCTCAAAATTTCCAAAACTTAAACCAAAGTCTAATGGATAAGCATACAAGTAAAGTAATCAACATGAGGAAATATGTAGACACATGTGTGTAACACTACCCGAGATGTCTCATAATTCACATAGTGAGAAGCAAAGTGTAGAAATGACCACGTATAATATATCGGCTTCCTTCCGGATTCATATCTTGGTCTTGCAGGTTTGATTTTGGATCTTGAACGCAGGAATTGCTAGAGTGATTTGGCAATCGGACTTTGCAACAATATGTTTCTTGATGAATCCAAGGAAGGAAACTCTTCCAGGCATCCGAGTAACTGCGTCCACTGTCAGTTGTCCTCCCAATATGTCCCCAACAAAACTGGTCAATTTAGATGCTAATTTATCAGCCTCAAGTGTGAGCCTACTTGCAATAGTTTCAGACCCTCTTGAAGGAATCAAACCAGGATATATGTCTGTCTCTCCAATTTCTTTTCCTTTATATAAAAGGATACTCTTTCCCTCTCCATGCTTGAAGCTAGCACGGTTTCTGTTCTCAACTTGAATCTTGAGGCCAATAGTCACATTTAGTTCTATTTTAATAGCAGGAAGTGTGATTCTAGGTGCTATACCCTCCAAAGTAGCTGAAACAAGCTTAGTCCTTGGCTCTTTTGTCTTGAACAAGGTCAAGGCAAGGATAACTGAAACTATGACAAGAACAACGAGAAGTAAGAACAGCACCCCTATTGCAATGGCACAGCGGCGTCTCTTTTTCATCTTTTTCTGGGAAATGATCACCACTTGCTGCTGCTCATGGTCCTGGTTACTTTGTGCCTCGGTCATGGCCTTGTGCCTTGGTTCTATTTCAGACATTAGTCTTGAAATGGGAATGTGAACCAGAAAAAAATGCAAGGTGGAAATGAAGGGGAGAGGTTGTTGTGAAGATTATTGGATTTGGAAAAATGAGATTTTGATAGCTGAGGATGGAGAATGGGATTTAAGACTTAAAAGAGAGTATTGCTAGCCATAATGAGAGTGCCAGCCATATTAATAAAGTGATATCTGAATGTGGTTGGTAGGTGTGGGGGTCCTCCAAATTTAATGCCTAGTATGAGACTCTAACTCAATGCGCGGCAAGCCATGCCGTGTCCCAACTGCCAATCGAACTTTTTCATTTGGGTCCATAAATTTGACATGCCAAAATAACTTCAATAGAATCCACTTGCTAACACATTTAGTTCGTAGAGAGAAAACTTCAACTTAGTATTCAAAAGAAGTGTGGAGTGTATATTTAGTTTTTAAAATATTCTGGACCTTAATTAACATGGTCAGAAGTTGATTTTTTTTTTTTTATATTTATTCTGAGTATCAAATCGGTATTCAACAACTCTTTCGAGGATTAATTGCATATCGATTTCGGTGGATAACATAAGTTATTAGACACCATAGCACTTAGTAATTTCTTCATGGAGGTCAACGTTTGGACTAATGTGAAATAAAAATTAATCTTTTAAATATTAAATTGATGTCACAAAATTTTTTAAGAACCAAATTGATGTAATTGGTTACTTGGAAAACTATTTTGATCTGAGGGTTTCTTCTTAATAAATTAATTCTATTTTGTGATATTGCAGTATAATACTAAAATGTTTATGATGGCATAAGGTGATGAAAAAATTCTTTTTGAAATGATATAACAAATACATGATTGATCAGAAGCAAAAGCAGATTTACACGCACAAGAAGTTAGAATTAAATATACATAATTACCTGTAATAAGACTTCTATAAATTAAATTTAGTTGGAGTTTGTATGCGTACAAATTAAAATTAGTTTTGAGTATGAAAAAGGAAATAAAAGTGAGTATAAATCGATGATAAACTTTACAAAACTTTTAGAGATGGACCACAGAACACTACAAACAAATAAAATAATTAAGAGTTACATTATTTTTATCTTTGACATATATACATATAAAATGTGTTTGCATGGTACGGTTTTGAATAAAAAAAATATAAATAAAAGATTTTTTCTACTAGTGTCTTAAAGGCATTGATTAAAGAATTAGAAATGGAAACAATTTAAAGTTTACAATAAATAAAATACATTGAAAACATACAAATTTTAATTTTCAATAGAAAAAAAATTCACTTTTAATTCCTTAATCACCGTACTTGAGATACCCATAAGTAAAATTCTATTGACAACAATATCCTAAAAGTCAAAGCCACCATAATGTGAAAAAATAATTTGTATATGATATTTTGACAGATGATTTACATTAATATAAGATAATAGGAAAATTTACTTGTATATGGTGTTTATAGAATTCACCATAGGTGGATTCTGCGCTATTTTTATTCTACATTGAATTTATCTTTGGCAGGTCAGTGTTAATTTTTTTACACTGAAACTGTCTTTAACGAATTCAATATTAAATTTGCATCCGATGGATTTTATACTGAAACACCATGAAACACCATGTTTTATGATTTTTTTTTTTTAAATATTATATCGATATAAATATACTATACAAATTCCTTATGCAAAAAGAAACTCCCATAATGCAGAGCGAAATAATCATACCCTTTCGTTTACTTTGTACTAGTGTACTATTAGCCGCAATAAATGTTATGTCCTCACTATGGGCAGCCTTCTCTGGTGATAATGAGACATGCTCTCCAATCAATATTTCAACCTTTTTAATTTTGAATTCAAAGCGAAAAGAAGAGTAAAATTATTTCAATTACGTCAAAATTAAACACAAATGGCACAAACTATCAAACATTAGGATTTATGAAGTAATTAAGTGTTATGGTAATATAATGAAGATGGAGGTGATTAATCTCTGAAATTTTTAACGGCAGACCGAGAGAGAGAGAGAAGACCGAAGGTTGCAAGTTAATTACAATAACAAAAGGAAATAAAGGTGAAAGATGATGCTTTGATCAATTAAAATTGAATTAATAATCATGAGAATAAACTATGGAGCACCTATATATCCACATTTATGGTGTGTTTGGTTTCCAATAAAAGTGAAAGTAAATTTCTATAGATAAATTTCCAGTGTAAATTAGGAACCAAACACGCCCTGATGATAGAATGGAAGGTAATCAAGATAGAGAGGTTAAATATTAAGTTTCCTTCTTTGGATGTTTAAAATGCTCCAAATTAGGAGAACTTCTACAAAAACTTGAAACCAACCAATGATTTTCAAAAGCATTTATGATTCGCTCTCCTCTATTCTTTCTCGCTTCTCCTCCATCCATCAAGGGGCATGAGCAATTAATTAATGAGTAAATCCTCGAATCAGTCCCTCATCACAATTCTGGACAAAATTTAATTTAGACCCCGGTGATTTCTTGCGATAAAATCTGATGGTTAGGTAATCAAACATCATAGTTTTGTCCTGTATACACACTTGGTATCCCCAACCGTCCTATTGTAAAGAATGAGGTTGAGATCACAAGATGCAGTGGAAGACACATGGAATTTGATGAAGCCTAATAAGTTGACTATGCCCTCAATGCTCAAGAAAGCATTGAGGGGCAATGTACCCGACACAAAATCCTTGAAAACCATAGTATTGGACATAACGCGGTCAGCCATAATGTTGAGTGTCAAGTTCAATGCCTTGGTCTCTTGTGGTGATATCTCTTCGGACGGTATAGGTGCTTCCCCTATGAGTTTCCCTCTATAATTGAGTTGTGCTGTGGTGTTTGAGTACCTGAACCCAAAATTGTTTGTGTTCTTCATAGACACATCCAAATCTAGCGACACATTCATGTCTACCTTCAATGCAAATATGTTCGTGTCCATGTCAATCTTCCCGAGATAGATGGAATCAACTTTGGTAGCTAGTTTCCTTGGTTTGAACACTGTGAGTGCTAAGATCACTATTAGCAACACTATTGCAATCACAACGCCACATGCGATCAGGCACAGTATTCTTCCTTTGCCACATCTTCCTTTCATTCTGCTTTTTCTCTCTTAATCATGAATCTGCATCAACGGATCATACCAACTCTCGTCGTTACATTTAACAAATACATACTAAACTTTCGGATAACCATCATTCACAACCCAAGTGAGAAATTCTTGCATCTATATCAATGTAAAAGTTTAACAATTATGTAAATTCAAATTAAAAACAATAAATTAATTAATGAGCGTCATGCATGCAAGTACAACAACAACTAATAAGTTTTGTCCCACTACCTGAGGTTGGCTATATAAGTAGATGATGCTATCATATTATGCCATATATCATGTTTATGAATCATCTTGATCTCTTTTAATAGCATCACTATTGTTTTTTTAGGTTTTTCTTTATCATTAGTCACTGGATTACCTTTCATCCAATTTACTCTTCTTATTGGAGCATCTATATATTAGTCCTTTTCATACATGTCCAAATTACTTACCACAATATTTCATCATTTTTTCCACAGTAGATGCTATGCAAAATTTTTCCTTAAAATATTTGTTCCTAATCCTATTCTATCTAGTGTGTCCACTCATCCAATTGACTATTACACATATATATCGAAAATTTCGTTTGAATGGACTAGAATTAGAAAAAATGTCTATAATATAATAAGTGATCACTAGATATATCAGGAAAGCTGATTAAAAAAAAAAAAAAAGCATAATGTAATGACTACATGCACAGCAATGGTGTACCTAAAATTAAGAAGTTGGGTATTTAGGTTGGCTAAGCAGGAAATGTATGTTAGGAAGTCAAAAGCTCCTTGTTGAGTCAAATTGAACAGAACACTGATTGACACCTTGCCTTTTCATCCAGCTGCATACTTCAAATTAAACAAAACACAGTATTAGATTGAAGTAGGACGGAATCAATATAGCGTAGCAACCCTTATAGATGTTATATCATTAATAATTCATATGAGGACAGAGGTATTAGTTTTCGTGTGTGAGTGATCAGGAAATTAAAATGTAAGAAGGTGAAATCTGAACTACAATTAACTTGAGAGAAGCATAGAGCTTAGATTGCTTCTGGACCAGAATTAAGAAAAGTTGATTTGTGAAAAGCAATCCCTGACTTGTTCAGGCTTCATTTATATTATATGAATTGACACCGATCAATAATTTCAAGGAAATGTGGATTTGTCAAAGTTGAAGAGGAAATATACCTACCGCTTCCAATTAATCAACTGTGACCATGCAACTAAAAATGACACTATTTAAAAACATGTAATGCCTCATATATCATATCCTCTAACATGTTACAATTTGTTTTCTTGCCCATAATAAATTCTTCCACACACACCCATATAATGTTTATACACAATTGAAGGTGCATGCATGGCATATGTTTTTGTCGTTTATCTTACCCCCCTTCCTTGACCAGTATTATTTTTTTTCATTACGAACCATGCAAAACAGACGAAATGAATAATGGAGATGAAAATGCTTATAAAAAAATGCTCCATATTCCTAACATGATCACATGAATGCAACAATCGCTATACCAATTTCAAAATTGTGATACAGATCATTTACAAAGAAAAAAAACATAATATATTGTCAAAAAAGATCATGTCCTGCACTTTAAGAAAAATCTAGGGAAAAAAAAAAAAAGAATTGCAAAAAGCAATATGATATATAGCATTGCAACAACAATGATACAAATAGAAGAACCAAACAACAAGGGAATTGTAAAATAACGGTACACATACATATGTACCTGCTAATTGAGGCTTTTAACTGAACGGTTCTTCACTCAAAGAATCAAATCCTTCAAATTGCAATTGAAAACGTTGTGAAAACGAATTCTGACAAACCCTAAACGCATCTTCAAAGGTTCGTTTACGGTTTGCCCAAATGCTTCAACAACGGCTATTGATAGCTAACAAGTAATGAATAAGGGACCTATGGAAATCATCGTTAGAGTCGTGTTTGCTTATATTTTCTAATTTTAAGAAAATGTAAAGAAAATTTGAAGGTCATATGCCTTTTTTCAAAAGAAATTACAAGTAAGATATTTTAAATTAAAGAAAAATGAGTTATCATCTCCTTTACTTCAACAGTTTTAGCTCCTATTAATGGTAAAAAGCTTGATCATTTAAGTTCCTTGATTAAATATATGAAAAAGAAAGTAATTAATATTTTTTATTTGAGTTAATGTTCATTTTTTTCCCTGATTTTAAAATCATGAGTTATTTTAGTCACTGATTTTTAAAATGAGTCAAATTAGTTCCTATTATTGTAAAATAAAATAACTCATTTTGGAATTTAAAATTAAACAAAATAAGTAATTTAAATCTCATTTTTGAGTCATAAAATAACTCATTTTATATAATTTTATATATCAAAGTGAGTCATTTTAAGCTTCATTATACTTTAGATAACACATAATAAATTAAGGTATCACTTAATATTATACATTATTATTTAATTAATAAAATATTAAAAAAAATGGGATGAATGACTAACTTAACTCATATTTTGTAATGTTAGGGACTAATTTAATTTATTTTAAAAGGTATAGACTAAAATGACTTACAAATATAAAGTCAGGAACTAAAATATAATAAGCAATAACTCTTTCTGCTTTACTTTAATTTTCTAGAAACTTCTAAACATAACATAAGTCAACGCTAAGGTAAGGTATTTCCTATTTAGCAGGCTTATATTGACACATTATTAGTAGAATTTAAATTAAACTAGTGTAATAGCATGTGCTTTGCATAGGAATGATAGATCAAATCTGATTAATCTTGTAATGAAGAAATAATATTAATTAAATTAGAATTTTAATCTCAAGTTAAGAGTCATGGAATAGTATAAAGTTTGTGTGCATGTACGTTTTTTTTTTCTCTTGGAGTCATCAGTGTCGATGTAATTTAAATAAATAAAAAAATTTAAAATAATTACAATACATTGATGTTAGCTACGAAGCATTACTTCTGAAGACAACATAAAATAATTTACGTTTGATAATATGTTCACCTAGAATTCATGGTACATCATTAGCATGATTATCTTTTTTGTTCATTTGAGAAGACTCATGAGCCACTTGTCATCCTTTTTCTTTCGATTTTCATTGTAAATTACTTGCAAAATATAAAAACATAATATTGCTAATATAATCGAACATAATTTCATAAAAATGTAATATTAGTCTTGACTTACCATTTGAATACAAATTTGCAAATAATATGATTAGTATTAGACTTTATTAGAGGTTAGTTAAGTTAGTTACAACCATAGTTGCTGTAATCAAAGTTAATCATTGTAATAAGAAGTTTGTTACTGTAACCTTAGTTAAACGTTTGTTATTTTTCTTATTGAGGAAGTAATATTGTTAGAATTTATTTTTCTTCTTCCTCCAGATTGTATATATACCTTTTTCTTTCATTAATAAAATTCAGAACATTCATTTCATTCATTCTAATATGGTATCAATGATATTCACGCTTAGCTCCTAATAAAATTCTCTAAAGTTTCCCTTTTCTTTCTGGTTTTGCTTCACTGTATTTCTTCTTGCCGTGTTCTTCTTATTGTGTTCTTCTTTTCATCAACATGGCACAATTTTCATCTGCTGATGATCCATCCAGCCATTACTATCTTCTTCATTCTGATCACCCAGGATTAGTTCTGGTTTCTCAAGTTCTTACCTCAGACAATTATTCATCTTGGAGTAGGTCCTTCAAGATTGCTTTGTTGGCTAAGAACAAATTTGTTTTCTTGGATGACTCAATTTCAAGACCTTCTAATCCATTTCTTCATGTTGCTTAGGATCGCAACAACCAAGTCCTCATCATGTCCTGGTTACTCAATGTCATTTCAAAGAATATTGTTGAAAGTATCATTTTTGTCAACTCTGCTGCAAAAGTTTGGAAAGATTTGCAAACTAGATTTCATCATCAAAATGGGCCTAGAGTCTTTGAACTTCGAAAAAGGATAATGCTTCTTTCTCAAGATTCCCTTTCTATTTGTTAGTACCATACTAGATTGAAGAGCATCTGGGAAGAATTGAACTCCTTTAAACCATCTTGTGACTATACTTGTGGTGAATCTCGATTGCTACTTGATTCTTACAAACAAGAATATCTCATGCCATTCTTAATGGGACTCAATGACTCATATTCCATAGTTAGAGGTCAAATTCTCCTACAAGACCCCTTAACAGATGTTACCAAAGCTTTTTCTCTTCTGCTTCAAGAAGAAAAACAGCAGCAAATTGGTCAGTCTTCACAAAGTTCTCAAGAATCCCAAATGGCCTTTGCTATAAAAACAACAAATGATCTATCAAAGGACAAAGGCAAGAAAGATAGACCAAAGTGTTCTTATTGTGGATACTTAGGGTCATACCAAAGACAAATGCTATAAATTGGTTGGTTATCCCCCTGGTTTCAAAAGTAAGAAAGCAAAAAATTCTAACAATAAAACCTTCTCTATGAATCAAGTTTCTGCTCCTTCTGAAGTTGTTCAAGATATAGGCATATCTGAACAACAATACAAGAACTTGTTGTCCATGTTGACTACTCAATTGCATCAAGCATCTAAACCTGCTGACAATGTCATTTGATTCCATGGGAGGTATAATTTGTAATTCTTCAAATGATTATTCACAATCTTTGCATAATTGCTGGATTGTAGATTCTGGTGCAACTAAGCACATTGCATGCACTAATAAATTCTTCAAGAACCTTGTTCCTGTTAATAACGTTTCTGTTATGTTACCTGATCATTCTAAAATTTCTGTTCTTGGCATTGGTGATATTAATCTCCTACCTGAATTTGCTCTCAAAGATGTTTTATACATCCCTTCATTCAAAGTTAATTTACTGTTTGTTTCCACAACCCTCCATAACACTAATTCAACCTTTTTATTCAAATCTAATTACTGTTTAATCCAGAAGCACAATTCTTAGATGATTGGCAAGGCTGATCTAAGGAATATACTATATTTCTTAAAGGCATTTAATGAGAACTGCATTGTTACTGATGTGAATAATTGCTCTTTCACCTATGCTGAACGTGCTAATTTGTGGGCACACCAGATTAGGACACTGGTCTAAAACTAGATTAGAGAAATTACAATCTGTAATTCTCATTTGTAAAAATCATAAAGACTCCAATAGTCACTCAAATAGTTGTGTTGTATGTCCTCTTGCAAAACAAAGGCTTTTCTACTAAACCATTTGATCTCATACGTATTGATACATGGGGACCTTATCATACTCCTACATACCAAGGACATAGATTCTTTCTTTCAATTGTTGATAATTGCACCAAGTTTACTTGGACCTTTCTAATTAAAAATAAATCTCAATCACCTAATATCATTATTGATTTCTTTGTAGACACAATTCAACACTACCATAAAGACAATAGGAAGTGATAAAGCAAAAAAAAAAAACTAGCATTAACAAATTTTCTTCTCTCGAAAGGAGCAATACATCAATACTCTTGTGCAAAAAGGCCTGAACAAAACTCTATAGTAGAGAAAAAAACACCAACACCTTTTGAATGTAGCTAGATCTTTATTTTTCCAATCAAAGGTTCCTATATGTTTTTGGGGTGATTATCTTTCTACTGCCACCTTTTTAATTAATAGAACTCCTTTACCAAATTGCCACATGATCAATCTCCATATCAGTTGCTATACAACAAACTACATGATTACCTTGCTATGAAGAATTTTGGTTGTCTTGTTTTTGCTTCAACCTTACCCTCTAAGAGAAATAAATTTTCTCCTAGAGCATCCCCTTGTGTTTTTGTTGGTTATCATCCAGGATACAAATTATACAATCTTATGACAAGACAATTTCTCATCTCAAGAGATGTGGTTTTTCATGAAGATACCTATCATATCCATTCCATTCCTTCAAACACCAAAATTATTGATCCATTCCCAGATATTGTAGTCCCTAAACTTGTGGCGAGTTTTCCATTCAAAACCAAATATCGTGTTGATGAGTTTATGCAGAATCCTAATATGCAGCCTCTTACACCCCCTGAAACAACACAAGGCAGTGAACCTCTACTAGAACCTAAAGCAATACTTGAAACTTCTAAAAATTTTGATTCAAATAATGATACATTTCAACAACAAGGAACTTTTGACGCTTCAGAATAGCACATTGATATGATAGCTCCAAGAAGAACTAGTAGAATTTCAAGACCACCACCTTATCTGACAGGATATCATTGTAGTTTTGTTGGAAAATCTTTGTATCCAATTTCCAATTTTATCGGTTACAACTCCATTACTTCACCTTATCATAATTTCATTTTATAGGTTGATGCATCTTTTGAGCCACAATTCTATCATCAAGTTGTTCGTCATGCAATTTGGAGACAAGCTATGAAAAAAGAATTGGATGCAATGGAAAATAACAATACTTGGACAGTGGTTAAACTCTCAAAAGATAAACATAAAATTGGATGCAGATGGGTGTATAAGATCAAATATAACTCAGATGGCACCATCAATAGACACAAGGCCAAATTATTTGCCAAAGGATACACATAACAAGCAGGGATAAATTTCATGGATACTTTTTCTCCTGTTGCTAAAATCTTAACAATTCAAGTCATACTCTCTTTAGCAGCCTCAAAGAATTGGCATCTTGCTCAACTTGATGTCAATGATGCCTTTCTTAATGGAGACCTTTTTGAAGAGGTATATATGGACCTACCTCTTTGATACCAAATCAAAGGAGAAAACTCTATTTCAAGCTAAATAAATTAATATATGGACTCAAGCAAGCATCTAGACAATGGTTCATAAAATTTTCATCAACCTTCCTTTCACTTGGCTTCCTACAATCCAAAAATGACTACTCACTTTTTTCCACAACCACAACTTTAGGCCCTGTTTACTTATTGGTATATGTTGATGACATCATAATAGCTGCCCCTTCCCAAATAGCAATTGAACAAGTCAAAATCCAGATTCAACAAGCATTCAAGCTCAAAGATTTGGGCAGTTTAAAATACTTCCTGGGTCTAGAAATAGCAAGGTCATCCAAAGGTAATTTTCTTTCTCAAAGAAAATATACCATTTCACTTATTGAAGACACTGGTTTTTTAGGTGCCAAACCAGCTTCATTAATAATCGACCCCAACTTAAAATTGAGTGGTGATGAAGGAGAAGCACTGTCAGACAACTCCCAATACAGAAGAATTATTGGCCGCTTACTTTATTTAACCATAAGCAGACCTGATATTAATTTTGCAGTAAACAAGTTGAGTCAATATATGTCCAAGCCTCATTCCACTCACTTACAAGCTGTCCACCATTTACTTTGGTACCTCAAGGCATTTCTAGCAAAGGGCATCCTCTTCTCATCTCAATCTCAAATAAGCATCAAAGGATATGCAGATGCTGACTAGAGCATTGGACTTGATACTAGAAAATCTGTGACTGGCCGATGTGTATTTCTTGGTGATTCTTTAATCAGTTGGAAGTCAAAGAAGCAGCCTATAGTTGCTCGAAGCTCAGCATAAGCAGAATATAGGTCTCTTGCTTGTATCACTAGCTAGTGAGATTACATGGTTAACGAGCTTATTAAAAGACTTCAACATCCACATAAAGAATTCCGTGGTTTTTTGTGATAGCCAATCAGCCATGCACATTGCTTCCAATTCATCTTTTCAAGAAAGAACAAAACACATAGAAATTGATCTTCATTTCATTTGAAAAAAGGTTCAACAAGGACTACTGAAACTTGTTCATATTTCAACTCAATATCAACTAGCAGATATATTAACCAAAGCTCTTCCTAATCCGAAATTCAATGACTCATTATCCAAGATGGGAGTCCAGACAATCTTCCCTCCATCTTGAGGGGGGTATTAGTGTCACGACCCAACTTAAGCCATGACCGGCATCTAGGGAATACCTTCCCCAGTAAGCCTTAACACATATAATTTCTAGGAAAACGAACAGAGTTTCCTCTGTTTTTCGGACATTTCCCAAATAAAAAAATACATCTTGCAATATTTCCAATTTGAATTCACAGTAAATGGGCATCAAGCATTCTTAGAATGCGCCCTTCCAGTATATAACAATATCTCAACATAGTCCAGCCATAATACAAAATTAGTTTTCAAACTTTATTAAATATAATACATTTTATAGTTCAAACATAAAACTAAATTAAGTTTACAAATCCTTTTTATAATCTAATCCAAATATCTAAGTCATAATTTATCAAACATAAGCGTAAAATAGATCCAAGGACCCTGCCTATGACATATGGAGCAACTGACAGCTACAGACTAAAATGAAATAAGAGTTCCAACAAAAAGGACCCCCACGAGAAGTCTCACCGCCTCGATATCAACTAAGATTATGCCAGAGGAAATAGAACCAGATCCAACACCAAAACTTATATCTGGAAAAGGTGGAAGAACAATGGAATAAGTTTTGCAACTCAGTGAGAGATAGGATATCCATAGTTTACTAGATGCAAGCAGAAAATAATATAAATATAATAACATGTATGTACTCATAAGAATATTGTTTTAATCACAACATGAGATTTCTAAATATAATCTCAAAAATAGTTACTAAATATATTTTCTCATTATATTCGCCAATTTCTCTTTCTCACCTAAAATCAACTTTAGCATCAATTACTCAATTACTCATGAGGGTTGCATAAGAAGCATAGATCTTATTTGGGGAGTAATCTTAACCCGTCAGTCACAAGGTTTATTATTTCTCAAATAAAGTCTTTTCAAACTTTCTCTCACTAAGAGAAACTATATGCACATAGGCCATTACATCTCTTCGCTATGGCAAGCGGTAATGCCATTATATCTCTTCACTATGGCGAGCGATATTGCCATTATATCTCTTCGCTATGGCAAGCGGTATTACCATTACTTCTCTTCGCTATGGCTAGCGGTATTGCCATTATATCTCTTCGCTATGGCGAGCAGTATTGCCATTAATTCTCTTCGCTATGGCTAGCGATAATTCCATCTTAGAACCCATCATGGTTTTCTTAAGTAAGCTTTTATCAAACTCGATTTACAAATCTAAAATTCAATCTTATATTTTCAGAGTTCCTGTTTCACTATCATAGTTATAGACATAACAGTTATAAAAAATGCAATCATTCGCATATAAAGTTTCATCAAATTAAGAACCCCTTTCTTTTACATTCTTCATTTATTTTGCTTCCCAAATCAAAGTCTAATAATGACTCCACAATTTAACGTGATTTAAATACATATATAATATCTTATAATCAAACATGAGAACTCTGAAACCTTTAGACTTCATTTCATAAACAATTTTCAATACCAATTCATAATTTCTCCACTAAATACATGACTATTTATAAATAACATCTACTAAGCAAAAATATAAAACACCTTAATAACATATATATGCATAATTAAAATTTACTATGCAAAAAGTAAACTATAGATATACTATATACTCACAACAATGGTTTCCAAGGAACCATAGAATACTCCTTGAGTTATCAAAAATCCCCAATTGGCGTCTGACTTGCTCTACATTTTTAGGAACAAGACAATAACAATATATGTGAGCTGATAATGTCACCAATTTACACAAATTATCTCTAAATTATAAAACCCCCAAGTGTTAGGGTTCCTAGAGATTCATTCTAACAAATGCCCAAAATTAAATAGAAACTTTGACAAATTCAAAGGAGTAAGTTTAGGCACCACTTACCACTCCAAGAAGAGAAGAAGATAGAGAAATCATACATAATCTCTCTACTAAGCTCCCATAGTCGTCAATTGAGGTCCTAGTGAGAGTAAGAGGTGTGAGGGGGAAGAAGAAAATAATGTTCTTGAATTAGAAAAAGGGAGGAATTCGAAAATGGAAGAGACCAAAGGATGGGGATGATAGCTTGGAGTGAGAAAGAAAAAGAATGGAGGGGGAGAACTAGAGAGAGAGCGCTGGAGAAAGAAGAAAAAGAATGGAAGAAGAAGAACGTGAAGTCGGAGGGGGGTTGTCACATGGGATTTATGTTTAAAGGGTGCGGCTATGGTGCACCACCCCTTATGGGTGCATCGGTGGTGCCTGTTTCTTTTTTTTCTTTTTCCCTAGGTATTACAATTAGACTTTATTAGAAGTTAGTTAAGTTAATTATAACCATAGTTACTGTAATCATAGTTAATCATTGTAATAAGAAGTTTGTTACTGTAACCTTAGTTAAAAGTTTGTTATTTTTCTTATTGAGGAAGTAAGGTTGTTAGAATTCATTTTTCTTCTTCCTCCAGCAGGTATATATACTTGTTACTTTCATTAATAAAATTCAAAACATTCATTTCATTCTTTCTAATAATTAGAGTAAACATTATCATGATAACATGTTATATATATAAACCATAATAATATAATTCAGTCAAGTTGTGTTTCAATTTGTCCATAATAGATATTCAGTTAAAATTAAATGAAATAAATGTATACAGTTGAATTGTTATATCTGCATGTCCCGTGTGAAACACAAAAATGATAACAACTAATAGCTCTATTTTGATAATAATAATTGTTATTGGTACAAATAGAATTTAAATAATAATAATAATACTTAGAAATTGTACTTAAACTATAATCTTTTGGAGAAATAATATTCTTAATTATTTCTTTCATCATAATATATTATGGTAGTTTAAGATGGTATTATCATTAGCTACGAAATAGAATATAAATATGTGAACATTACTTATATTATTAATTTTTTTTAATCAGATTTATGATATTTTTATTAATCATAAAATAAGAAAAGATTACTTATATTGATTCACAATATTGTAGAAAAATTAAAAAAAATTTGGTAATTTCAAGCTCACCCATAGAAGGATCATGAGGAAAAATAATACATACACATTACATCACAAATATTGTATAATTTTATCAGGTATGACATCCTAGCTCTTAACAGATGTCTTCCACCACCAATGTTAAATCACAAATTAGACACAAAATAGTTAACAGTCAAGGTTGATCGACTTCATTGACTATGGCCACATTCCATAGTATGAAATTGGGAACTAATTTGCCCATAGGACATCCAACTTAATATTTGAATAGTATCTTGCAACTATATATAGGTTGTTCATCAATAATTCCCATATGTAATTTCTTTTACCCTCAATACTACATTCATTAATTGGTTATCCAATCCTTCATAGGACATCCTACTTAATATTTGAATAATATCCTTGGATATACACCCTTGCAAACTACATCAACTCAATTGAGACAAATATAAAATATTAATGTATACAAAATTTAGAACGAATCAATCTTTGAAAAAAGTATTTCAAATCTTGAATTTATAATTTGTTAACACATATAACTTAATCCAAATCTTGTTCTTTTAAAGCATTATGAGCAGAACTAAATATATAAAAGTGTAGTATAAAGTTCATAGAATATCTCTATTAGCTAAGTGAAACATAGAAAGAACATGGGAAGTTTAAATTGTCTACTCAAGGCATTTTCATGCACAATCAACTTGAAATTTGTTGTCAATTTTGAAAGACATATTATCTTTATCTCTATATTTGAGATTAGAGGATATCATCAGAAATAACCTTTCAATTTGAATGTTTTGACACAACTACTACAAATCACATAAAAGAATCATATGTCAAATAATGCAAATTACATAGCTGGTACTAGGTTTTGATTAGTCTCTTTTTAAATAACCATTAGATGAAGATATAAAAGTAAAAAAATAACCTTTTCAATTGTCTTTTCAGAAACAAAAAAAATCCCATCTAGTGATGAATCCTTACATGCCATCTTAGTTTACTTTGCGCTATACATTACTAATAGGTAGCATGGCTCATTAATGGATACAACATGCCGACATGATTGTATTTAAATTTGAAAAACTAGCAGTACTTAAGTCCTAAAATCAAAGAGTCATTGCCTGAGTTTCCGCTTTTTCCAATTAGTTGTCACATTATTGATATGCATACACATAGAAAGAAGACATGATAAATGAAAAAGGAAAACATAAAGGGAGAAATAAAAAATAAATAATAGAAATTCTACAAATTAAAAAGGAAGTAAATAAAAATGAATTAATTTATTCATTATATTCTTTGTTGGTTTAATAAAGAAGCAAATGAAAATGAAATTGGATACCTTAGTAAAGCTTTGCAACCAATTGGTTGGACTATATGTTCACTTCAAATAGCTCACCTTAGCTTGAGGGCATCATGTCAAGAAATGGTAGTATGACATCATTGTGCAATGCATTACCAAAGACAAAGCATTACCTGTCTAAGCTAAAGAAAGACAAAACTTGTGAGCATACGTTATTGAAAGCTAAAGAAATATTACCATGAACAACAATGGACAGAGATAATACATAAAAGGGTCTTATATATGAAAAATATCAAAACTCATGTAAAGAAAAGGGAGACCATACCTTCGAGTTGAATCAAACAGCATCAGAACTAAAAAGGTCCATAAGTCTGTCAATACTAATTTATTATAAGAGCTCAAATCTGAACGAATATGCATAGTATATAAAGCCACAAATATGGAGCCTTAGGTTAGGACACTAAAGACACACATATAGTTGAGTCCATAATGCTCGTGTTATAGTTGAGTTGGCATTTTTAGCACTTAATAATTATACTCCATGTAGTCATGTCAGCCTTAGGCTACGAAACTAAAGACACAAATATAAACCCACATTATTAAGTCGTGGACTAATATTCTATCATCTTATGAACATGAAAATACACATTATAAAGGTACTTTCTTGGCCATGAAAGCAAAAGTATTCAGAAAAATGAAATAAAAGAATATGTACATAAAGGGAGAGATTGGAGATTAGTGAAGAGAAAAAATAGTGTTGTGTATTAGAAATCAGACTTGAAGCGATACGAACTTGCTCTTACATTCACATAGCTTCAGCATGATAGCATCTTGAGTTAGTGAGATCTTTCATGCCTTAAACACAAAACTATCCCTTGTATAATGAAAAATGATTGTGTTCAAAGCAACAGCAAAGATCAAACCAAAAAAAAAATGAACAAACTTAAAAATCAAATTAATAGACCAAATATCTATGTCACATATGGATGTCATTGCTGTATTGTAAAGCTCACAACAAACCTTTATAATTCAAGTTGTGATAATACTAATAGCATTCCTCCCTCTATGCTTTGACAGCCACATCACAAAAAGGAGATATGAGTTTCATTATTTACTTGGCTGTAAACACACTCAGAGAGACAAAGTAAGAGAGGGAGAAAATTTTGCATGTGAGAATAGGAGGAGATGGAGGCCGATCTAGGGTGTGAGGCTAGAGATCGGAGATCAAAGGTCGGCGCGAGCGGCTGTGCGATTCGTGGTACATGGTTGTGAGGGAAGGGATCAGAGATCGGAGGTCAGTAAGAAGGGTTTGCGGTTCACCTCTGTGGGAAAGGGATTGGATATCGGATGTCGGTAAGGAGGGTTTGTGATTCACAACTATAGGGAAGGAAGCGGAGATCGGAGGTCAGTAAGGAGGGTTTGCAGTTCACGGCTGTAGGGGAAGAGATTAGAGGTTGGTAAGTAGCTATGGGGGAATGGATCGGAGATCGAAGGTTGGTAAAGAGGGTTTGAGGTTCACGATTGTAGGGAAGGGATCGAAGATTGGAGGTCGATAAGGAGGGTTTGCAGTTCACGACTGTGGGAAAAGGATCGGAGATCAAAGGCCGGTAGGGAGGGTTTGCGGTCCACGGCTGTGGGGGAAGGGATCGGAGATCGAAGGTCAGTAAAGAGGGCTTGCGGTTCACCGCATTAATTAGGGAAGGGATCGGAGATTGGATATTAGAGGTCAGGTGTGGATGGCTTGCTTTCATGTGCATATGGGTTCAGGGAGCAGCTCGCTTAAACTTACCAGATAAAACAATGTTAAATAGCTTAATTTTTATGAAATTGTTACCCTATATGATTAGTGTGATTGACTACAAAATAATATAAATTTTAACACTTATCAAGTAACAGCAAATATGTAACTAACAAAACAGCGAAGGGAGCATTGGTTGCAGTACAATCATATGAAAGAATCATATGATCAGTTCAAGAACACTAAGCACCAAACCACAACCAAAATGAAAACCAAATAACCCATCAAATCACAACATACCACACACACACACACACATATAAAAGATTCCACCATCAGAAAGTTCCACAGAATAAAACCAAAACCAAGACCCCAAAAATAATTGTGCAAGCATTCTTACAATTAGAGCCAAAATAATCCGACATTAACCAAATGCAAGAAAAACGTTCAATCATCATCAAACTAGCTTTCTTATATTTGTTTTTCATTTAATTATAATTTGATTGGTATGACCCCTACATCAAAATGAAATATAAGTTTTAAGATCTTATCATACGCCTTTAAGTGCATATGAGTAAGAATAAAATCATATACTCAAGTCATCAAAATTACAAAGTCAAAACATGTTCAAAATATAAAATTAGAGAACCTGTGGGTACAACACATTCTCCACCACCCTCTACCTTATGTTGTTTCTGGAATAGCCACGCTCTGCCTCATTGTTGCGTCACGACATCAATTTGCCTCTCTTCGTCCATGTTTGTGTCATGTTTCACAACTACATTTGAGAAAGAAAAGTGTTTAAGAGAAGAAATGGTAGGGGAATGGAAGGAGGGAAAGGAAAAATTAAAGAAAGAGGTAAAAAGAAAAATGGGGAACGAGAAATTGTAGGAAAGAAAAGAGAGAAGTAAAGCTTGTTTGAAATACTTCTCTTGTGAAACCAAAAAAGCAAAGCTTCTCTTGTATAAGGATGTACTTGCATCAATGAGGAATGAAGAACTCATGAAAGAAGAACACTACTCCAGAAAGTCTGCCAATGAAGAAGTGAGATTTTTCATCTTATGCTTTTCTTCTCCTACATATAAGAATAGGACA
Source organism: Dalbergia cultrata (assembly GCA_031216105.1). Classification (NCBI taxonomy): domain Eukaryota; kingdom Viridiplantae; phylum Streptophyta; class Magnoliopsida; order Fabales; family Fabaceae; genus Dalbergia; species Dalbergia cultrata. The sequence goes on from CM062353.1 coordinate 68,978,603, forward strand.
GCAAGTTGGTACATTTTTTGAATTTCAAATTGAAAGTGAGGGAGTTGGCAGAAGTTTCACCCCATTTATTATGATGTGTAATAATCATCTCTCATTATTGCATTGCAATTTTGCATTTGCTGGAAGTGTCAGTGATATTAGAAGGAAGTAGAAACTCTCACATATGAAAATGGTGGAAACTAAAATCCTTTTGAGTGAATGAGTAAGTGCAACATTTATTATGCTGAATAATGTTTGAACTCCAACAGCACGCCACATGCACATACTATTGCAATTTATGAAATGTTGCAAGGAAGTTAAAACATTCAAAATAAACACATAGCTTGAAAAATGCATCAACATCTATTGCATCAACACTTGTTATTCTAAACAAGATTTGGTTCTTGTGTGATGAAGTCCGACATTTTGGGGGGAAATTGGATCACTATGGTGAAGCCACGTTGGATTTTGGCACTGTATGGGGCTTGTTGGATGTCTCGGTTTTAAGGTATTATATGTGATGAGAACACGAGTTATCATCTCCTTGACTTCAACAGTTTTAACTCCTAATAATGGTAAAAAAAAAAAAAATCATCATTTCCTTTGTTTAAATTTAGAGAGAGAGAGAGAGAGTAAAATTTGTGCTTTATTTTACAAGAAACTGGTAGCATAGCACAATTCAACGCAAAAGTCGATCATTGCCTATTAGTGTATAATTTTTATATGTTGTTAATATAAAATATTATGAACTATTGCATTAATAAAAACTTTTTACTCCTATAATTACTGCATTTAAAGTTACATATATAGGAGCATATATACTTGAACAATAGTGTGTGTGTCTATATATATATAAGCTTTTTTACATTGTACTATATTAAAATTAATCTATAAAGAAAACTCTCAAAATAATAATCGATTTTCACATGGTAAAAATTAGTCTATGAAAAGAATAAGATATTTTAGTCCTTAATCTTTAATTTAAAGAATCATACAATTTAGGACTTGTTTGGATAAATAACCTATTTAAAAACTTATATAAAAGCAATTTATGAAAAGTAACATATAAATAAGTTATTTTATATTTAAAAATATAGTAACAAAAATACTTGATATTAGGGTTTTAAGAAGTGTTTCTTAATAGGTTAGATATATTTTAATGTATAAAAAAATACTAATTAAAAATGATCTTTTTAAAAAATAATAAGTTGTTCAACCATATAAGATAAAAAGTTAAAAATGTGACTTTTAACTTAGAAAAATAAAAAAAGGTCACAAGTAGTGTTATCCAAATGGATCCTCTATTTAGCCTATCAAGTCTCTCCATTTAATTCCACAATGTGACCCTATTAAGTACTTGACATAAAACCATTATTCCCCACCCATCCCAGCTATCATCCTAGTATCTCAATGATAGAAAACACCATTGTTATTCGGTTTAGAGTACGTTTACTACAAAATTTATGAGTGAAATTAAGCTTTTGACCATTGAAATTGATACACAAAAAAAAATAAAAATTGTCTTATTAGTTTGAGTGACTAAATGATCTGATAGGAGACAATAGTATCATGGTTTCATTTGGTTAAAATTTTGAGAGAAGTACTTCTTTAGATTCTTTAAAGGTAGAAACAAAAGCATAATAAAATATAGAAGTAGAAATTTTTTATATATTTAGATCTAAGTGTAGAAATAATTTTTATTAGAATTAGAAGTTGTTAAATTATTTGGATAGAGTAGATATAAAAATATTTTTCTTGAGTAAAATTCCTAAAAAAGTTTTTTTGGATTTCCTAGTACTTTTTGCACATGAAATTTTTTTTATATAGAACTATTTCTTATTTCTTATTTATTTTTAACTAAATATAATTAATAAAATATTTAAATGAAATAAAATCAATTCTTTAATATTTTAGATTTGTTTATGTTATGTAATATTTATTGGACTTATTAAACTAATTATATATATATTTATTAGTATTGAGTTATGTTTTATTATAAAATAATACACGCACAAAATAAAATATAATACAAAACAATTAAATTATTGTGACTATGATATTGAAAATAGGGGAAGAGGTGAGAGTGATTCAGTGGAGGGATTCTTTTGTCTTTTCGTAAAATTCGTGAGGATAAATTTGGAATGTAAATAATTTCAAAAATCAAGCAATTAATACTCTTTCTCTTCTACTACTTCTAATTCTACTAGAAGCATGTAGTAACTTGTCACGACCCATAAGGAATATGTTATCTAGCAAGCTTTTATGCACAGATTTTCCCAATAACATATTGAGTTTCCACTGTTCTTTAACCCAAATACAAAACCTGTAACATAAGAAAAAGGTACAATAACATAAGAAAATAAATTTATAGTTAAAGTACACAGTTAAATGGGAAGTGGCTTTAAACAAGAAATTCCATAAGGATCATACACTCAAGTGGCCATTCTCTCATGTGATCCCACCTTCCATTAGGAGCCACACACAAGTGGACCTACGCTCATCGACCATATACCATTTTTATTTGGTCATGTATGTCATACTCTCATCAGTCATGTGCACCTAAACGTACGCTACCTACCATTAGCTGTAGTTCCTATCTCAAGCATATTCAAAACAATTTACAAATTAATTTCATAGTTTAGTAACTTTTCTAATTATGTTTATTCGAACACCAAACATAGGCATTGCTATAAGCATATTTCAATTCCAATCACTTTTCAGTACATCAATACAATTGGGATTCAATCCATAAATCAATTTTTAAGTTCTAAAATTCATATATCCATCATATCTAGATCATTCTTCCATAAATATTATGTAAAACATTTTATTTATCTCATGTGGTCCATGTTTATTTTCAATTAACAACAATAAATAAATTTTTGTAGATACTTAAATTGCATAAATTTATAAACAGGGAACAATAAAGATTCAATAACATTCATAAATAATATATAGATTAAGAAATTAACTACAAATACTAAATTTACTCACAACAATAGTTCTCAAGGAACCGAAGATTACTCCTCAAGCTATCAAAATCTCCGGTTGACATCCATCTGCTCTCTAAATCTTGGAGCAAGACAACAACAACATAAAACAATGTTATCAATTAAATAAATTAGCTCTAGACTATAAAATCCCCAATTTTTACACTCAGGGTTCCTAAAACCCCAAATTCCCTATGAACAACCACGTAGAAAGCTCAATAGAATAAATAGAGTAAGATTAATACTTATCCACTACTCAAGAAGAATATTAAAGAAAGATAGTCGAAATTTTGTGGCTCCAAACAATTCTTCTAGAGAGATACCATGAACAATGGTGTATGCATGGAGAGAGATAGAGAGACCGTGATGGCTATAGGAAGATGAGAGTGGTGTAGTGGTGACAACAACTTAGCAATGGTGTGACGATACATAAATTAATAATCAACAAAATGCATTTTTTCATCACAAACATACACATTGTTTGGATGTTGAAGAGAAAATAAAAGGAAAGAAAATGAGAGGAAAGAAAATGAAGAGAAAAGTGATTTTTCTCTCCTATTGTTTGGATAAAGAGAAAATGAAGGGAAAGAAAATTATGGATATTACTTTCTCTTGTTTGGTTTGAAGGAAAAGTAAAAGGAAAAAAATGTAATTATATTAAATGACATTTATATCCTTACCATATTTTAAGAAAGAAAATCCATTGGAATTCAAATTTATTTTTAAAAATTTAATATGATAACATTTTTAGATCTATGCATAATTAACTTATTTAATATTATTATTTATATTTAAATATTAATTATTTATTGTAAATATAAGTAATTATTACTGCTAATATTTTTAGATATATTCCTTTAAGTGTTCTATTATTTTTTCTTCTTTGGATTTATTTTTTCACTATTATTTTATTCATATAATATGTTAATTTTTTTTCATCACGTAAAAATAGGAAAATATGTAATTGCAGATCAAATTAATTCCCTTCAGCCTTTTTTTTTATCTAAGTTTACTCATAATTTGAGAAGCTACATTTAATTTTTGATTTTATCCATGGTATACCAAATGAAATATGATATGTATCATACAACATTAGTGTAGCTAAATTTATTTACTACACTTTTGAATGTGCTTGGCCACACTTTATAAATATGACTAAATATCCTGTATATGGTACACCATAAATCACACAATATATATTAGCTTTGGCCTTAATATGTTACTATTGAAATCATTTTAAGCACGACATAATCTCTCTACTTTGTGTTTTAAAACTCAATAAATGCCATATGGAAGAAAAATAAGCTCAATAGATTTTTATTAACATAGAATGAATTCAGAATTCTTGATAATAACTTCATACTTTAATTAATATATTATACCAATGTAAAAACACAAAAAGTACATTATCATATAATATGCTGATACAATATCTAATGGACATGAAATTGTTAGAAGTCAATTTAATATGATATATTAATCAAATGACTATCAAAGTAAAGATACTAGATAACTGCTTATCATCTAACTAGTTAATTTCAAGGATAGGTTACAAACATATATATTTCAGTAGTATAGCATGCATCACTAGTTCCCAACACAATATATTTCATAGGAACATGTTCCACTGAAATTCAAATGCTTTTGTTGCTAACAAAAAAAAAAAAAAAAAGGCTTATCAATTATATATCCTATTCATAACACATGTCCTTCTAATGACATATTACACAAAAAAACCATTAGTAGTATTCCAAAATATAAACAACAAAAAGAATATAAATGCCTGTAAGATATAAATAATTCATAATCATAAGACATTAGTTGCATTTCATTCTGTCTATAGCATATAATCTTTGCTTCAAAACTTTATGCAATACTTCAGTGCTTGCACAAGAATAAACAATGGTAATATAAATAAACTTTTTACACACAAACCATACATTAATAAAATGAATAAAGACTAAGTATAGATCAACTTTTGTAACGATCAACACAATCTATCAAAAATTTTGAGTAAGCTAATACTCGTTAGTGTAAACTTCAAACAACTATCAACTACGAAGCCATAACATTATTTAATGCTATGTGTTAAATTAAAATTATAATGACCATGAAATTATATGCATACTATTGTTGGTGCAAGACCTGTAAAATTACCATTCTCCTTATTGGATACGAGCTTCGCCCATTATTTGCAGAAGAGCCTCTAGTCGCATTTGAGGAGGAATCCCAAAAAGTTGTCACTTCTTTTGATCATTGTCACATGGAAATCGATAACATTGCATGCAGCATGAATCTAACAAATCCCAATTCACTCAACATATCCTACACATCTGATTCACTATAGTGATGAGGCCTGGTTTGTTGCATGACAATTAATCCTTTTTCAGCAATTTGAACCTGTTTCTTAGCAATTGCGACTTGCTCTTCAACCACCGTAACTTATCTCTCCGCCCCTTCATGTAGCTTATCGGAAACACCATTGCCATCTTTAATGCATTACCGATAATAGCTCAGGTTGAGAAGCGTGTGAGTGAGAACAAAACATGCTGAAAAGACCCGTGTTAGTTTGTGGGGACAGTCATCAATTTTGGTAGCCCATCGCTAAAGAATTTCACGATTAAACGTGCTTGACTTAGGGTAATTTTGGGATGGGCGACCTCCTAGGAAGGTTTCCTAGGAAGCGTATGCGTGAGGACAAAATATGCTGAAAAGACCCGTGTTGACTTGTGGGGACAGTCGTAAATCCATAAGGCAGCCTGAGTTGTTATAGCTAATGCATTAATTCCTAGAGCAACTCTATCGTATTTAGCCTCCATTAAATCAATTGTGTGAGGCTTATGCTTTCTGCCTCTTGAGGTTGAAGCCCCACTTGGTTGATTTGATTGGCCACAAAACAGGACTAAATGGATCCCAATTCATAGTAGAAGATAAGGTGTCACTTCCCATGTTAACATCTATATCAGGCATTTCCATGGTTTCAAATGAGTCACTCTAGTCAAGGGGCTCTCTTTCCCATTGTTGCAACCTTTCTTTTGCAGTCGTGGCACCTTTAGTAGTAGCTCTATTAGCTCCAAACAGATCTTTCAATCTGTCATAATGCATAATTTACATTTTTTTTTTCCATTTTGCTGTGTATGGTTTGTCCTATAAAAAAATGCACAAATAAACAGTTACAATAAACATTAACTTCCACAAAATGGACATTAATAAGTAATAAAAGCAATGTGTAAATTACCCTGATGAAATCCTCCCAAACAACTTCTTCAGCTTCAAACTTTGTCGTTGTAGGATTCCAAGCAAATCCACTTAAACTATTAAACAAATCATATGCCTTGGCAAAATGATCTTTCAAAGTCTTCATTCTGTTTTTCACATATTGTTTGGTTATTTGTGGACCAATTGCTGAGCTCAAAGCTTCCACTACATTGGCATATGCTTCAGTTGTCCATGATCCATCATGTCTATTACCTTTAATTGCCTCTTCTGTTAATGCATTCAGCAATCCATAATATCGGACCATCTTAAATTGTCTTTAGAAGGTTGATTAGTGTCTACTATTTTCTGTCTTTGGCATATTTCAACCTGGAATATCACCTCAAGAAAGACATGAAGAGATGCATAATAGTCTTATTTTTAATCACATGGTGTGCAATTATTATGTAAAAACTAAATACTTAATTCACAAATTATTAAAATTTGGCCAAACAACTAACAAAATTTACACTAACCTGAATATAGAATTAAAAGCAGTATAAAACATTTTAGGATCGACATATAACACACACACACACACACACATCAAATGTATGGTCACACTTACTTTCAGTAAGCGTTCCACCTTTGATTTGCAATGTTCTGTCTAAAAATTGCTGCTTGTTTATCTTCTTCATCATCTTGTTGTTGTGACTCTGATCTATCTATGTCTTGCTGTATCAGCTCTCGATCTACATCAGCAATCAAAGATTCATCAACATCAACACCCATAAGTTATGCAATATACAGCATGCCAAGAATATGTCTATCATGGTTTCAAATGAATAATATGGCTCATTGCCCCCAGCTATAATTGGAAATCGTTCCTTTAGAACTCCAAAACCTTTCTTAACGAAGCATGTCGATGGTTGAATAGTTCTTTAGCATTTGGGGCCCCTGCATTGAATACTCTTTCTAGTGATATCGAACACCTTTATATGGTGTAAGTATCCCACATTTTAACATGAATCTAGCATCTCCAAGATAAAACTTTCCTACAACACTTATCACGTAATTTAAATCAATGCTCTATTACTAAAGTTCATAACTTATTCTAGCACTGACCTTTAGGAAATTTGAAGTGGGTCTTCCCTACTTGATACATCTTTTAAAATTCTCGAGTCGGAACTAGGCAAGGCATACGTGAATTCCATATATATCAAAATTACAAGTGGCAAAAACATTTTTCTTTTGTGTGTGGGGTTGTCTTTTCTTCCATGAAAACGAGGAGCATCCACCTTTGGTACCTTTACACGAATATGGATTCCATCTAAAGCTCAACACAATCCTTTTTTAATTATTATATTGAGATATTAGTAGCACACTTCTATGTTACTTTATTTGTAGCTAAACAATTGTTACTAACTAAATCAAAAGATCGCATACCTTGAAAAAAAGATAGAATATGCTATTATTAAGTACTTGTGCAGGGACATCCCTACCAAGAAGGTTGTACAATGAACTCTTCCCCCAATGAAATGATAGCATGTAGGACATTGTGAAAGTGGCAACTATAGTTGTCTCCCCTAAGCAATGAAAGAAGAAAGACAATTCTATTTTTAACATTATGGCCTATAGTGAATAGGAACTTAGCGACCCATTCCTCAATAGCAGAGCGTATTGAATCCTTTACCAGTTCCTCTTAACTTCTCATACAACTGCATAAATGCTTGAGGACCCATGTGAATGACATCGCGGCATTATTCTGTCTCTATTATTTGTTCCATTAACTGAACATGTCTATATTCTCTTTCAATATTTTCCCTAATAGTTTGTCTTGGACTAAACCTTGACAGCAGTTGTAATAAATGAAATGGATGCACAATATAACATAAAGAAACCGCGGCACAAATATGTCGCCTCTTATCTAATCTTCTCTCACATTAGTTAAGATTTACATTGCAGGAAGCATCACAAAAGGAGTCATTTGTTTTACTTGCAACTCAACATCATCTATGTCTTCCATTCAATCTTCAAGTTCCACCCCTTCTATATTTTCGATATTCATATACATACATATATATAGATATACAAAAAAGTTGACTTTTGACATTAAAATTTCATAGATTAATAAAGTGAGAAACAAAATTGTTTAATTGAAAGTTGTATACTTTCGCAATCTAGTACCTTTTTTTGAAATTTAAACTGCAATTAGTCAATCACAAACTTGATGTCAAAGCTCACCTGTCATTAAAAAAATGAATAGCAAATCAAAGTCACATTTATAAATTATATAATTATATCACAAAAGAAAAGTCATGAGAAGCAAGGAGGAGAACCATAATTGCCAAGAAATGTGCATAAATTTCTTGACGTCCTAAACAAAATGATGTAGAATATAAAGGGAGCAATAGTCTCTTATTATAATTTTTTTTAATCGAAATCATCATTTCATTAGTTTCCAAATAAAAATTATTACACCCAATGAGGCTAGCCAAATGAGTTCCACGTACAATTTTTTTTTTTATAAGTATCCAAAACAAGGCTCAAACACTATTGTAAGTCAACCTTTTTGTTTCAGATAACTAAGAACGAAGGCTTTACCCCTATGAAAAGTGAAGCAAATTAACAAACAAAATTCCAAGGTGTTGCTAATAAACAAAAGGGCACTAGCTCCAACCAAGAACCCAATAAACACCCTTAATTGATTAATCACCCCCTAAAATCCACTAGCCAAAACGTAAACACTAGAACCAATAACAACCAATACTAGCAATCCAATTATGATTAGATACAACCAATTAAAGCAGCCAAAATCATATACCAGCTGACAATACAAAGTGAGGAGCAAGCGCCAAAAGCAGAAAGAGAATCCACGAAATTTTTGAATCAGGGACAAAAGGTGCCAAATACACATAAGAACTATCTTGGGGAGCATGCCTTTCAAATGAAAAAAAGAAAAAGAAAAAACAGAAACATAAATAGTATAAAGGGGACCATGAAAGACTGTTAAATATCAATTATAGCTTTGTCCTTCTTGTTCCTTATTGCAAGCCCCTTAAAGAACATAAAAGAAAATCTTTTCAGAAAAGGAATTTAAAAAAAGGAAATAGGACATAAAGAAAATTATGAAAGAAAAAGGAAAGGTCATCTTACAGTCATGAAGGTTGGCAACACAGAGAGAGTGATAAAGATTAAAACATTGATATTGCACTCTTCAATTTTTCAGTTGCTAGAGAAAGGTATTGATGTATAATCAACATTGTATTACAGTAGTTAGTTATAAACACAAATTATTAGTTAGTTATAAGCATCATTTATTAAGCTGTTAGTTATAACATGTATCAGTTAGAATATATCAGTTAGTTACACCGTGTATGTATTATATATATACTTCTTTGATTAATCAATAAAGTAAGTCATTCATTCTGTTACTTAATATGGTATCAGGAGACTAAACATACGCTCCGCTCTTTCTCATTCTCTCGTTTCTGCTTTCTTGCTTCTTGCACTTTCTTTTCTCACGTTCTCTTGTTTCTTGGCTCCTTTCCATTGCTTTCTTCTGTTCCTTCGATTCCTCTGTTCCTCTTTCCTTCATCATGGAAGAGCTCACGAATCCATATTACCTCCATCAATCTGATAATCCAGGATTAATTCTTGTGTCACAACCTTTAACTGGTGACAACTATGATTCATGGAGTTGCTCAATGGAATTGGCACTTTCACCAAGAACAAACTCGGATTCGTGGATGGTTCTTTACCACGTCCTTCAGACGCTGATTCACAACAGCTTGCTCTCTGGACTCGCAGCAACAATGTGGTAATTTCTTGGATCTTCAACTCTGTTTCCAAGGATATTGTTGGCAGTATCATGCGTTCCAAAGTTGCTGCTGAAATTTGGAAAGACTTGCGTGAAAGGTATCAACAGAAGAATGGACCACGAATCTTCCAACTTCGACGTGATTTGATGCGTTTGTCTCAAGGCACTGATTCAATTAGTGTATATTTCACAAAGTTGAAGGCTGTTTGGGATGAATTATCCACTTATCGTCCCATGGTTAAGTGCAACTGTGATGGGATTCGTCCCTTATTTGATTACCTCGAAAACGAATATCTAATGTCGTTTCTCATGGGATTACATGAACGTTTTTCTTCAACTCGTGGACAACTTCTATTGCTGGAACCATTGCCTCCCATCAACAAGGTTCTTTCTCTCTTGCTTCAAGAAGAAAAACAACAAGAATTAAGCTTTAAGTCTGAAGAACCTTTAATACTTGCTGTTAAGACTGATTCAAAGCATCCTCAAAACAAGAAAAATCGTCCCAAGTGCTCTCACTGTGACTTATTGGGGCACACTGCCGATAAATGTTACAAGCTTCATGGATATCCTCCTGGATATAAGTCTAAAGGAAAAAATCCTTCAATGAAAGCTTCAGTTAATATGGTAGCTGAAAACTCCTCTACTCGGTCGAACTTTGATCCATCTGCTCCTATGACTCAATTCCAGTATCAAAATTTAATGGCCATGTTGCAGTCTCAATTTGCTGGATCAAAGACATCGAATGATAATCAAGAAGCTTCTATGTCCTTACCTGCAGGTACAATTTTATCAGCCACATCTCATCATAATATAAATTCTGGTTCATGGATTTTAGACTCAGGAGCAACTAATCACATTTGTTATTCAAAATCTTTTTTTGACACATTTGAAGACATCACAAACTCTCATGTTATTTTGCCTAATAAACTGAAAATTCCAAAGAATCGGTATAGGCAATATAACTCTTTGTTCAGGAATCACACTAAAAAAGGTTTTATATGTTCCAACATTCTCTTTTAACATCATATCAGTTAGTTCTTTAATGATAACTAACCCCATTTCCTTACTCATATCTGATAATTTTTTCCTAATTCAGGAGAAGCTAACTTTGAAGATGATTGGCAAGGGTGAGGTGGATCGTGGACTCTATGTCTTTCATCCTTCTCAACCATGCTCAATTAATAGTTTTCCTTTACCTACTGTTTCAAATTTCCTTTGTAATTCTGTTGTTTCAAATAAAGTTTCCCCATATACTTGGCACTCTAGATTGGGGCATATATCATCTAGACCTTTATCTTGGTTACTGCATAATAAAATCCCTGTAACTCATGTTGATTCTATGAATAAGAAATACTCTTGTGATGTAGATAAATGCTCCATTTGTCCTTTAGCCAAGCAATCAAGATTATCCTTTCAATCTAACAACTTCTTTACTGAAAAACCTTTTGATCTTGTCCATTGTGACATATGGGGACCTTTTCACAAAGAATCAGAATATCGTGCTCTTGCAGTTGTTGCTAGTGAGTTATCTTGGATGCAATCTTTACTCCAAGATTTTCATATTTCTAGTACATCAGCTGCTGTATATTGTGATAGTCAGGCAGCAATCCACATTGCTTCTAATCCAACCTATCATGAACGCACTAAACACATAGAAGTGGATTGTCATTTCATCCGTGAAAAGGTTCAGAATGGAACTATTCGTTTGGTTCATGTACGAACTCAACATCAATTAGCGGATTTGTTAACAAAGCCACTACCAGAACCAAAGTTCAAGAATTTATCATGTCCAAGATGAGCATCAAAGATATCTTCATGCCATCTTGAGGGGGAGTATTGATGTATAATCAACATTGTATTACAGTAGTTAGTTATAAACACAAATTATTAGTTAGTTATAAGCATCATTTATTAAGCTGTTAGTTATAACATGTATCAGTTAGAATATATCAGTTAGTTACACCGTGTATGTATTATATATATACTTCTTTGATTAATCAATAAAGTAAGTCATTCATTCTGTTACTTAATAAAAGGGCATGCACTGACCAAATGCCAAAGCTAGAAACTAATCCATAACCACACTACTCTTGTAAATCAGGAACAAGAGAAACCCTTTGTTGGTGTTTGGAAATGAGAAAGTGGGGTATTGTTAATTTGTCTATATGAGAAAAGAAGAACCGAAGAGGGTTAATGTGAAAAAGGAGAGAACTTTGGGTGTGTTTCAGATTTTGAAAAAAATGATTATGAAAGCTAAATTTCATATATAAATGAAAAAGTTGAGAATTTTTTTTTTAGAAGCTACAAATTTTAACTTCTATAAAAAAAACTAAAAACTAATTTTTTTTTAAATTTTGATTACTTTTTAAAAATTGTCCTATGATATGAAAAGTGATTTTTTGGGTAAAAAAAATTATTATTGCTCAAACAATTTGAAACAAATGCAGCCTTATTTTGGACTTTCAATTGAGTGTGTTTTACAAGGTAAAAATAGAGGATAATATTCGAGAAATATGAGTTTGAAATCTTGTTCCCCCATTTTCTTCTAATTGGAGTGAAGAAAAAATTCAGTTAGGGCCCACACATATTTTTCATTCCTCTCTCTTTCTACCTAGAATCAAACCAAAGGAAATCTTCTTTTTCATGCCCTTTTTGTTCCCATTGGTTTTCCTTCCACCCTTTTTCTCTACATCCAAACGGTAGCTAAAAGTCCGGTGACTTCTTAACCCACACACTGCTAATAGTGTTCCTTCACTTGCTGGTGGACTAGGGAATCAACCACTTCATTACATTTTACATTCTCAAGGAATAAAAAAATAACTGTGGGTGTACTTGACTATTGTTTTTATTTTTTATTTTCATTTTTTATATTTATATTTTTAGAATTTTATGAAGAAAATCATAAAAACGATAAAACTCTATTATTAATTTTCATTATATGCTTTCACTATCTTTCTCACTGAATACTGAAAAATAAAAGTTATAAAAAATTAAAATAGAAAATGAAAATGAAAGGCAAACATACCCATATGTCGAACCATTCTGCATATAATATGTGAGAATGGTTCCATTGTATGATAAATCTACTTCCTGCTTCTTAATATAACTATGCTTCGTATCTCCCCTTGAGAATCCCCTCCAGCATGACACACTTGCATCCAATAATCTAGGCGAAGATGAGCCGCTCCCTCGTAAAAAATGAGTTTGAATCTAAAAGGATTTGTGATTCTCTTTGTTTGCATGCCTATTAAGAATTTTTCTCTTCAATTCTCTAATGAGCATCGGGATGTGAATCCACCTTATGCGCAAGCCCCCACAGCAATTTTGAAAACTTTTTAATAATTATGGTTAAAGGCGTTTTATCTTGAATTTTAGGTCATGTATAGTTTATATCATAACTTTTCAAAACGTACATCGCAACACGTTAATCTTTTTAAATAGTGCAAAAGTTCAAGTCATAGTATGGCGTTGAGTTACATACAACAAAATGATGGGGTTAAGGGTACATGGTAATTCACAAACAAGGTATCATATTGCACAAATTGGAGTCATGGGTGATTAAGTGTACATAAATCATGCCTTCACCAGTTACCAAAATTATGTTGAGAGGTATTTTATACTATTTGGAAAATGCAACTATCAATGCATATTTTAAAAAGTCAGGGTATAAATTATACATGGCTTAAAGTTCAAGGAATAAAATATATTTGACCCTGATAATTACACAAATATATAAATTTTTTACCACACAATTTTATTGAGTTTGACCTCACATTAATTTTAAATGAGACAACATAGCAAAATATAGTATAATACCCTTATTTATATTGATATATGATTCTTATTCTATTGATATAAAGATATTTCAACACCTAAAGAATGATGAACACCCAACACTTTAGAGTGTGTTTGGTTAGAGAGTAAAAATATGGGTAAAAATTCTCTAAATGAGTATTATATGTAATTTTACACATGAAACTCATCTAAGAAAATTTTATCCCTATTTTTTTTCCCCAACCAAACATACCTTAAAAGAAAAAAAGGGGAAGATAATATAAGTTCCATACCTAATTTCTTGTGAGAGAGATATTTTGGAAATTTAAGTGTTGAAATAGTATTGTTGAGACTCAAAACTTTTCAATCCGGCTCCTAGTAATTGCTCCTCCCAAGCCACTTTCCTTAAACTAGGTCGTATTTATGTTGGTCATGAGAGAGGAGGCGGCGGTCTTTAATTGCTACTGGCTTCTCGAGAGTACCCTGGATCTACAGCTGGTTCGAAAGTTTCAATGTTTATTTCTCTAGTTTATGCTATCACACATTGGACTTTTTTGGTTCAATTTCTTGCCGACTTGTTTATCTTCCCATGAGATACTCTTCTGTCGCATTAATTTCTTACGTATTAGAGGGTAAAAACATGAAAGAAAGTTTTATAAACGAGTTTGATATATAATTTTATATGCTACAGCCTACAAGACTCTCCCGTTTTACCCATAATCAGATCACCCTAAACTTACTGGTATCCATTAATGGTCTTTTTTATTTTATTACTTTTAGACCCCTAATCAAAGCACCCAAAACTTATTGGTGTCAACTAAAAGTCTTTTTTTCACTTCTAAATTGATCGGAACTAGGTTTTAACCGACACATGAATGGTAGTTTGAAAAATCATCTACTTTTATTTTAAAATTTCTTATTTGACTTTAATCAATGCATCATGCGTCGGAAGTGTGAGTATATAAACCATTTCTCGTTTGAAAAACTTGTTGACAGAGAAAGAAGTAGTAAAAAAATACCTGTTAGAAGAAAATTAACGCTTGGCTTCAGTTCCCATTCAAATCAATCAACTTACCAGAAAACCCAAAACCCCTCCTTCAATCACAGTTTCCACCACCGCCAACACAATGGCAACAACAACGGGAACCTCATCAGAGATGGACGAAGAAATGAAGGAAGGCGTTCTGAGGAGGCTGAAGCGTTGGCAGCACAACCGCCCCCTCGGCGCGTGCGTGACGGACCTCGTTGAGTTCCTCGACTCGCACCGAGTCGACCTTCCGAGTCCCGACCTTGCGGAGCTTCTCGTCTCACACCTCTGCTTCGACAACAACAGCCCTTGGCTGTGGAAGTTTGTGCAGCACGCGCTATTGTCGCGACTGCTCTTCCCGCTCCAGGTGCTGTCTCTTCTCTCTTCCAGGGTCATTCCTCAACGCCGTTCTCAGCCCCAGGCCTACGCGCTCTTCCTCGCCTTACTCGCCCAACACGCCTTCACCTTCGATCCTGCTAGTGCTGTGGCACCTTCCACCAAGTCCAAGTATGTGTCTTACTTTTCTTTTTTTTTATTTTTTCGGTCAAAAATAGAAAATTCTAAATTTGCAGCGTAAGGAATTTATTGGTAATATTGTTCGAGTGGAATCCACTTATTGTGGAGTAATCGATTTGAGCTCTACTTTACGGATGGTGAAATTAGTTCCTAAGATGTACGGCTTAGGTAGTATTTAGGGCGGGAAGCGAGTCAAGTAAGCTGGGAGCTATTTTCAATTTGGTTTGTTAATAGCTCGATAAGCTGACTCGTGAGCTTATGAGCGGAGTTCGAGATAACGATCTGAATTCATTTATTAAATGAGTCCAGCTTTGGTTTTACTATGTTGAACTTATTAGGCCAGAACGCATTTCATTCATTAGTAAAAGGAATACTCGTTTACTACTTACTTTGATCTACGTTAAGATCCTCTATTTATAAGTCATGCTAGGTCCCTGCGGTTACAACCGCTTTCTCCCACTTTTGTGGGGTCTTCCGGTTCAAGTTTGAATGTGCTTGTCAGTTGAGATTTTCTGGGATTCTCTCCTATACATAAACCAAGCTCATCCCTTCAGATGGTGGTTACATGTGCTTATTAGGCTGAGACCCAGAAAACCAGTTTGGCACACGGCCCTGAAGCTCGATTATTATTCGAGGATAATGATTTGAGCTTATACTTCGAGCTCATATTCCGAGCATGCATTTTTAATATGAAATGATTGATACTTATAGATCAAACATGAGTTGATGATTTTCAAGTCTAGGCCCTGCATTTGATTGCTCCGAGATTTATGATCATTACTTCTCTTAGAGCTGACTTTGGTTTGAGCCACTCAATAGATTCACTTATCGGCAATTTAATCTTTCTATTTAGAACTTTGAGTTTTATGAGTTATTGGACAAAAATTCTTTTTAGGAGGATTTCTGAGTTCATTCTTCCAAGATTATGCATTCATTTGGTGAGGAATGTCAAACTCATTTTTTGAGATCATTCCTTGGCCGTGTTCATCATATTCGAGTTAATTTCCTTCATACTTCCATGTCCAGTTTACTATTCCTAAGCTCATTTCCTTGCTCAAGCTTATTATTCTTGAGTTTTGATTTCATATTTGAACTCCTTGATTATTTGGGCTCATTATTTTGAGCTTGGAGGTCATGGCATAAAGTTTGAGCATCATTCTCTGGCTGTTTTTTCCTGACTTTTTGCTTGGCCGAGCTTATTATTTCCATAGAGGTCAAGTCTGTTATCTTTGGATTTTCTCCAAATATCTTCAGACTTCGATTCCTGGACTTGTACCTAGCCTAGCCTATTATTTGGATCCAGTCTTCCTTGATTTTTGACCTTAGTCTTGTTCAAGTAAAACCTTGATTGACTTGATTTTTTGTTAGATGAACCTTGATCTTACTTAATTCCTGGCAAAAAACAGGAAATATGCATACCTTTTGTGTTATGGAATACTTTGTTCAAAGGGTTATTCATAGAGAGATATGAGAGTGTGAGTAGGGGTGGTTGGGCTCCTATTTTCATGGGATGCATCCTTATCTAATATTCCTTTAATTACTTGGGGATATTTGATGATAAGATAAGAAAAGATATGACTCGTTGGGCTATTCACCGAGGGAGAATATCTGGCATGTGAGATCCAACTTAGGCCTTAAGAGCCAATGTCCAACCCATTTGATATTAGGCCTATAATAAGTCCGTAAAAGAGAGAGTGTGTGTGATAAATATATTATGTTTTTAATACATATATATGTATTACATATTTTTAATATATATGATGTATTGTATTTATGTATCTATTTGTTATATGCAATATGCTGTGTGGGCTATGAACAATTAATGTAACTTGATAATTTTTTGTATCATATGTACGCCATGTAAATTATGATGAAAATAAATATATTTATAGTTAAAATTCTGACTTATTAAGTTAAAAAAAATAAAAAACTCGAACCTTATTTAAATCGAGCTAGCTCATGAGCTAACTCGAGCCTGAGCTTGAGCCGAGCTCAATGCTAACGAGTCAAGCTTGAGCTTTGCTTAGCTTAGCTTACTTCTAGACCTGTCATATTAATTATTAAACTGTGAAAATTACTCCGAGGTCTTTGTATTTTGTGGTTCAAACTAATCTTTTTTGTTTTTCACTATTTCTTTTTAAAATTTTTGTGAGTATTTTCTCACCCGATAGATGAGAGAATATACATGAATCTTGGGATCGAACCCATAACTACATGTTTAAAAAATTCGAGCCTTGCTATTAGAGACTCAATGTATGGGAGAGTTTATAAGAGGAGAACTAAGCAGAATAAGTAATAACTGTCAGGTTTATACGGAAATGACAGCTATGCATAGTAGATTAGGTGGGAAAAACAGTTAGATTAGGACATTAGGAGAATAAAAGTGAGAGAAGGAGGGGTGAGAAGGGTGTGAATTCATTTTGTACACTGTGAGAGCTAGAGGACTCTTCGTTCCTCTATTTTGATTGTAATTGATTATAGGGTTCTTGGTGATTACCAAGCAATCCCAATTCAATAATACACATACCTATTCATTCAAAAGTTCTAGTCATATCACTGGTATTAGAACTCTTGGACCCTGGGCCACACTTTCATGGCAGCGGTGAAGATGGAGAAGAAAATGCAGTCAATGGAGGTTCTGTTGGTGGCGATCCAGAAGCAGATCGAAGAAGACCAGGCAAAGAACGTTGAATTGGTGGCGTCGATCACCACCGTGCTTCAGAACGTGATGGAGCGATTAGGCGACATGGAGAAGGATCGCGATCGTGATCTGAATCGCATCAGAGGGAATGGTGATGTGCGGCGCATTGAAGGGAACCATCACCGCATCAAACAGCAACATGAAGACTGGCGCGAATAGCATCGCAAGGAAGGTGACGACGAGGGGACTCCAATCAGAAATGGCAGGTTCTGAGGTAGTGAGCAGTGGTGGCGAATCGATTTTCCCCTTTTCCATGGCGACGGTGCATGCATGGTCGATTATATCAAACGATACTTTCAGGTCCTCGAAATCCCAAAGTCGCAATGGATTTTTCGTCGCTAAGGTCCTAGATCGATAGTATTGAACGATACTTGCACTCAGACCATCACCTTGTTAGTGGTTCAAACTAGTCTCTGATTGCAAACATAGGTACTGATTTGAATGATAAAAGGGGCTGAGTCTCAACTATTGATGAGAAGATATAAATATAAACACCTGCATGACTAATAATATGTTTATGGTGATAATATGTACTATTGATTTTGTCATCGATGGTTGAGTGTGCACTTTATAATATATACTTCACACTTGTAAGTAACAAAACTTGAAAGACAAATATGTTTGAAGCTATATCTTTCATGCACTTATTGGATCGACCATATATTCTTATAAACCTTTTTGTTTTGTTTATGCGCTGTATTTAGACTGCATCATTTGATGAAATTAATAATTAATAGTAGCATTGTGTGGATTTACTTGCCACTAAAGGCTCTTCGTTATCGTATGTTTATGTTGTGGTGCTTGTTCTGAAATTGTTCCAATTTGTTCCTACATTGTTCTGCTACTGTTTCATGTGAAATGTTTTGTGAGCTTTTTGTTAGTGCTAGGTGTTGGACCAATTATTTATTGTTACTATTGTTGTTATTTTTGGTATTATTATTGTTGTTTCAGATAATGAACATGATAGTAAGGATAAATTGATTCAAAGCATCAGTAACATGTTTGGGATCTTAAAAGGCTGCATTGCAACATGCAGTTTATTTTGTAGGAGCGTCCTTATATGTGAAGATTTTTTCAAAAATAAAAATCGAAGTGAAGACTTTGTTACCAACCATTATATTTTAAAATTGATCATGTTTTCCTGTTTCTAGTCCTACTTGATAGTTTACTCAGTTTACATTATACTGTCTGAGATACATATTGATCAGTGGTATATAATTCTAAAAACATCTTTTGTGTTTTGCAGGATAATAAATTCTGTTGATGTTGCTCTTCAGCTTTCTGAAACGTATAAAATTCATGAACTAGAGCTGGGACATGTCTTTGTGCTGTTCCTTTACAACATTATCATTGCCTTGATTGATAGCACATTAAACGACTGGGGATTACAAGTACCCATTAGTGAAAGATCATGTTTAGTCCCTAAAGGTGACCAGTATATGGAAATTGATCATAAGGTGACCCACAATTTTGAAAAAAGCGAATATCATGAACAGATAAGGAAGAAAAATTTCTTTGTGGCCTTAGAGGTATTGGGAAGACTGACTGAAAACAGAAAAGCAACAATTCTTCTGCAGTCTGTTCTCTTGAACATGTATCTTCTCCCACTATTTACATTTATCTTCTCCCCCTGTTTATATTTTGGCCTTATTGTTCTTGTCTTGAAAAGTCCAATTCAATATTTTACTCTCTGTAAACTATATTACTCTTTTAAGACATCCCTAGTTCATGTGTCTACTCTATGTCAATACATTATTTGATTGTTCTACTGATGCAATCTTTTTCATTTTATTCAGAATATTAACCCTCCAAATATGCCCCAAGTAAAAAACATTATTCTTGTACTGAAAATCTAATAGTATATGTAAGAAAGCAATGGTAGAAGCAATTTCCTGGTCTTTGTGAGTTGTGATTTAGGGTAAACAGTCCTCTAGGATTATTTTTTTAATTGGAACTTTTTTTTGTGGGATTCATTAGTTGACTAATCAATGAATATCCTGGTGGACTGTTTACTTATTGAGTTGTACATGGCTTCAAAAGGGCATCGTTTCTTTGTTTCCTATTAAATGCCAATTATTATTATTATTATTATTATCATCTTCTTTTTGTTTAATTTTTTTTTTATGTTTTTATTGTGTTAGAAATAAAATGCCTGGATTTCTACCTAGTAACATATAGTTTTATTTATTTATTTATCTATTTTAGTTTCCTAGGACAGTAACTAATCCCATTCCTTTCCCACTTCCATCTTGCACCAGATTGGTATTTGGTAGTTTGTGAAATTGTTTGGAAATGCAGAATAGTGTAGGTGGAACATATTTGATTACATGATGAGATGATTTCGGAAATATTTGTTTAGTCAACAGTGCCTATGCATATACTACAATTCCTTGTAATCCTGGTACTTCTTATCTGACTACATGTGAGAATGACCTACCATAGTTTATTTATTTATTTTTTAATACAACATTTTACATCAGTCTTATGTGCATATATTTACTTGCTTTCTAGGATTTGTGATGGGAATTTGACAACCTGTTTTCCCTGTTTCATGTTTCATCATGGATGATAGGCCTGAAAAATTCAATTGCCTCCTGCAGAGGTTCCAATTTTTTGAATCCCTTGAATTGGCTTCACCAGAACAAAAATCAGCAAGCCAAGTTCTAACTAAAGTGTCTGCAAGCATCCGTGCAGTTTCTCATTTTGATTATGGCCTAAGTAAGCATCACCCGGTTGGAATGCTTATTGATGTTGGATCATGTAATAAGACACCGTTGAGATGCAATTACCGATATTGTCAGTCTCCTTGTTGGGTTCCTTTTGATATTTATATGGAAAATGGTATGGATTCAAGACAGATTCCTGCCAAATCTGCTATTGATGTGCTTACTGGTAAACCCTCTAAGAGAGTTTTCATTCGATTTATTTTTGCTTACTGTTATTGTTTGTTAGTTATCATTATCAACAGTTTGTTTTAGGAAAGTTATGAGGGTTCAGGTCCTTCCTAATATTCATGACCTTTTTGCAGAAGCAATCAAGACACTTCAAATATTTAACCAAGCTAGCTGGCAAGAAACTTTTCTGGCAGTTTGGCTTTCGGCCCTTCGTCTTGTGCAGCGAGTTGAGATTGATCCATATCAATCTTTTGTTTTTATGGAAGGACTTGACAAATAATTAAATTTATTCCCCTTCATGGTTTATTGCAGGAACGTGACCCTCCTGAAGGCCCTATTCCACATCTTGAGGCCCGTTTGTGTGTGCTTTTATCTGTTGTCCCCTTGGCAATTGCAAATGTTCTAAAGGATGACTCTGAACATGATCTGTCTTCTATTCAAGTTTCTGAGGAATCAGGATACAGGCATGAAATGAAGAATGATGGTTCTCGGAAACTGGGACTGATTTCATCTGTTCATGTCCTTGGACACTTTTCTAGCCTCCTCTGCCCTCCTGCATTAGCTGTTGATGCAGCCAATCAGGCAGCTAGAAAAGCAGCGAGCTTCATTTATAGTTCTATGAATGAAAAGGGTGAATCTGGCATTGGCATTCATGCTAATAACAATGCAAAAGCAGGTTGATTTTGCAAACATGATCTCTACTTCCGTAATTCCATCTGCATTATTTACAATAAGGATTAATTTCATATGCATATAGCTTACTTTATCTTTATTTTGTCTACATATCTCTACTATAGTTTTTCTAAAATAATTGATAGCTTTCAGGTGGGAACTTGAGGCATCTCATAGTGGAAGCTTGCATAGCCAGGAATTTAATCGATACATCAGTGTACTTTTGGCCTGGTTATGTCTCTAAATCAGTTATGTCTTTGTCCGAATCATTACCGCTTGAAAAATCGCCATGGCTAACATTTAAGGAAGGAATGCCATTAAACAATACCCTTATAAATTCCCTCACGGTGACCCCTGCCTCAAGGTTTACTGTTGTGCAATTTGAATCAATATTTGTTGTCATCTAAACTGCTGATGATCGATCTTCACAATTTTTCTTCTGTCCTAGCCTGACAGAGATAGAGAAGTTATACTATATTGCATTAAATGGATCGGAGGTGGAAAGGCCTGCAGCTGCAAAGATTCTATGTGGTGCATCCCTCAGTCGTGGATGGTATATTCAGGTGACAAATCCTACCATAGATATTGGAAATTGGAGGTCCTCCCATGGTACAGTTGCTTAGATGTGCTAGGCTTCCTTGAATGTGTATATCTTGTATATGTTAAGATGTAAAACTATTCATTGGCGTCTAACTAATAGTTTAAGCTTTTGGGAGAGATGATTTATGATATGATATTAAAGCCTTTGTGACCAAGTGGTATAGGGTCCGATCCTTACTACAATTATTCTTTTAAATAAAATAAATTCAATTCAACATCTGGTAGGTGGGCCTGTGGCCTGTGCATAGTCTGCACTTCATGCCTAAAGGTCTCTTGCATGAGGCGGCTTGTTAAAACAAAACCATTCATTTGCCTCTATCCGTTAGTTTAACCTTTTGATAGAGATGGTTCATTTCATTGTCTCGTCATGCTCCAACACTAAGTTTACCAAATATATTACTAGATTTAAAATCTTATATATGAGTTTGTAGATTTGTTCAAATATAAAAGGGACCCAAGATATGCAAGGGTCTATTCTAGGAGGAATAAGGGGGCTGGGAGCAGGCCCGAAGAGGGCCCAGCAGCGCCTGCTGCAGGAAATAACTGCAATTGAGCTGCTGTCAGTTGAGAATCAGGTGAAGGAAAGGGAAATTTGTAGGGGAAAAGTAGTTAGTTAGCTTAGTATAAATAGATGTAATAACAGTTTTTGTTTGTTGTTGAATTCAGTTTGTATTCTGTTCATAAATTGGGCAAGAATCTTCCTTCTAGGGTTCTTGTAATCTCTCTTTCTCCTTGGTGATTTACCAGGAGCATATCAATAAATATCTCCTTTTCTCTTACCTGAGAATTTATCCTATCATCTTGCTTCATCTTGGAGCTTCTATGCATACAATAATTGTGGATTGGTTTGGAATCCATGGGATCTCTTGGCATGAGTTTGAAGCAACCAATTAATATTGTAACAACTAGGCAATTCATTGATTTCCAACTATATTTTGAAATTCTGTTTATCACTTCCTTTTTTAACTAAAGTTTTCCGTACTTATTGTTGCCTTCCCTAGCCAAAAAATATAAATACTCAGTGGGGCACACTAGAAATTGAGTAGTTTAGAATTATACCAAAATTGAAATTTTACTTTATTATTTAGTGAATTTGATTCAATCCTGGGCCTTTGGCCTGAAAATGAAAAGAAACTTGGACCTGGATGCGAGTTTTTCTGAGGGTGAATCTACTTCTGTTTCTCCTCTTTCCTAAAACTGGAAACAATTGTCAAGCTTTTGTTCTTTACTGTGTTGACACCGGGGACTGAAGATTATCTGTCTAAACTTGCAGAAACTCTGCCTCCTTAAGATTATTGTTCTACTTTTTAGCTGTTTAGGCTTCTCGGTTGTATTGCACTGAATCTATCTGAGCACCATATATTGATTCTGCTGTCAAACTGTCTCCTTGGTAGGAACATGTGGTCCACTTTGTGGTGAAGCTTCTTGCTTCTGCTGTATCTCTCAGTCCTTCTGGATCTCGGAGCCACTTGGTTGATAATATGTCCATGCTAAGTGCTGTCCTCCTTGGGGTTTCCTCTGTTGACACAGTTCATATATTATCCTTGCATGGTGTAGTAAGTGAATCAACTTTATTATTTATTTCATGGCTGTATGAGTATGATAACCCTTTTGGATTTTCTTTTCATAAATTTATTAGGAGAGGAAATTTTGCGGTTCACCTGGAAGTTGGCAGCTGTTGAAAATATTAAGCTCTATTTGTGCTTGAAATTGGAATTTGATCATCAGGTTCTAAATTCCAAGTTTAGTGTGCCTTTTAGCAAGAAATCTAATTCTTTATAAAAAGGGTTGGAAAATAACTTAATAATATCCTTTTTCTGATTGTTTAACTGAATTCCAATTCCCATGAAGCAGAATTAGAAAGATGCATCTCTAATCCCAACATTACTTTTAAGCTCTTCTCACAAATGGAACTGACACTATTATTTTAGACTTCAATTTTGTTTTCCAATCCAAGCCTTAAGAGAATTCTTATGAAGATATAGATAAAAGAGAGAAGAGAATGAGAGAGATATTCTTAAAGGCGGCATCTAAGTTGATATAAGTTGATTTTAATTCCTGTTGTGGATACACCTGGTAAGGCAATTTAAAGCCACCTTAGATAGTTTATCTACAGTTCATTTACTATTTCTAAGCAGTTAGTGCAGAAAAAATCATTCTCAAGCTTAATGTCTTTCCTAGTCACATTTTAATGTCAAATATTTTTATCAAGGGTTCGTTGTGCAGGTCCCCACAGTTGCTGCATCTTTATTGCCACTTTGTGAGGCATTTGGCTCAATTAAACCAACATCAAATAGCACAAGCAATGAACCTTCAGTATACATGGCTTTTTCTTTAGCATTTCTTTTCCTTATTCGCTTATGGAAATTCTATAGGCCCCCTCTTGACCAATTTGTCACTGAAAGCAGAGGTGCAATTGGAGGTTTGGAGTATCTTTTGTCATTGCACAATAATTCCATTGTGTCTCCTCAAGATAAGCTGAAAAGCTATCTCTTTGATTCTGCATCTGTTAAGCCTGTATATATCGATTCATTTCCAAAATTACAGGCCTGGTATTGTCAAAACAAATCTTGTGTTGCTTCAGCCCTTTCTGGCCTTTCTACTGGAAATTCCATTCATCAAGTTGCAAATATGATCCTAAGCATGATTTACCAGAAAATATCTAAAGGTGGGATTTCAACAAGTAATTCTTCTTCATCACCAACTAGCAGTAACACATGTGGTGAAGATGCTTTTCAAAGACCTATGCTTCCTGCATGGGAAGTACTAGAAGCTATTCCTTTTGTCCTTGAAGCAATTTTAACTGCTTGTGTTCATGGGAGACTTTCATCACGAGACTTGACGACAGGTTGGCAAAGCACGCATACTAAATTATTTTTAGTTTCATTAAGCTGTGATGTATGATGTAATACAGCAACATCATAATAGGGTAATTTGGAGGAAGTGATACTTTTCTTAATCAATTGTTAATGCGGCTAATACAGCAAAAAGTTGGTCCTTGGTCTCAGTTAGTGGATTTATTTCTGGTGCTAACTACATTTATCACTGTAACTCTTATGTGCCATTTCAATTGCAGGTCTGAGAGACCTTGTTGATTTTCTTCCAGCATCTCTTGCTGCCATTATTGATTACTTTTCTTCAGAAGTTACTCGGGGTGTATGGAAACCAGTTCCAATGAATGGAACAGATTGGCCTAGTCCAGCGGCAATTCTTCAATCAGTTGAGTCAGAAATAAAAGCTGTACTAACTTCCGTTGGCGTTGAGGTTCCAAACTATTCTTCTGGTACTTTGCTGATTAAATATTCTTATATTACATTTCGATGTTGACTAATTTCCAAGTTGAGTCCCAAAAAAAACATTGCATACGTTTGCATGCACAAATAGATGGAAATTAGACAGCTAGCCACCTGCATAGACATTTTGAGTATTTCTAAATGACTGCGGTGACCAGAATAATTTAATCTGTGATTTGGTTATATTTAGTAAAGAAGATTTTGTCACTTTTGTCTCTCCATCAGACTGTTTCCATATTGTTTTGTTGGCCCTATTCATTTATGTATGTATTTATGAGAGAGAGGGGAGAGGGGGTAGAAGAGGCAGAATTTGTGGTGTTTTCTTGAGAGTACCGCAGCATTGTCGAATGGCAGCCATGACAGATGGCCATTCCAAGAAGACAACCACAAAAGTGCCATGGCTGATAGGCTGGTCTGCCCTGGTCTTCATTTACAGGTCACATTGAAAGGAATTCTTGTGTAAACTATCTAAATAACTCGTGGAGACTAAACGATTACAACTGACACATCTTCATTTCATGCTAAATAATTGCGTCACATTCAAAAGGATAGTGTTGGCCAACGGTGTGCAAATCTCACTGTTTCATCCAATTTTTTTTTTCTTACTCTTCTGAAATTCTATTATCTTTCTCTTCATCTGCATTTTTTATTTCATTTTTTCATTTTGGGTTCTGAAATTCATATTTTTTTTTATTAATCTTTAAACTCAGATCTTTCTTTATCCTGTTGCATCACTTACAATCTTTGTTGTCTGGTAGGTGGTTCCCCAGTAACGCTTCCTCTACCAATGGCAGCTCTTGTCAGTTTATCCATTACTTTCAAACTTGACAAGAGCGGGGAATACATGCATGCTATTACTGGAGCAGCATTGGAGAATTGTGCATCAGGTTGCCCTTGGCCTAGTATGCCTATAATCGGCTCGCTGTGGGCCCAAAAGGTTCGCCGCTGGCACAACTTCATTGTTGTATCATGTTCCCGTTCTGTGTTTAGACATAACAAAGAGTCTGTTGCTCAGCTGTTGAGAAGTTGCTTCTCATCATATCTTGGAACGTTCTGTTCTTCGACCTCGAAGCTGACTGCTGAATGTGGCATCAATGGCCTCCTGGGTAGCACCATCGCAGCTCCTGGTGCCTTTCCTTATGTAGCTCCAGGTTTCCTTTTTCTTCGAACCTGTCGAAATATACACAACGTGCAGTATCTGAACGATGTAATTGTAGATCTCGTGACCCAGTATTCCAGTGAATTAGCTGGCAGAAGGGCGAGTGCCGGCTCTCGCCACTTGAAATCCGGTGGAGCATCACTATCCCTAGCCGCTCAAAGCGCAAAAGAGGTAGCAATGCTCGGTGCAAGTCTCTTATGTGCAGCAGGTGGTATACAACTGGTTCAGGAACTGTATAAGGAGGCCATTCCTACCTGGCTGCTATTATCAAAGAATGTGAAGCGTAACAATGATAGTGTTGTGTGTTACATACTTGAGGGTTATGCTATGGCATATCTGTTGATACTGACAGGGTCAGTTATATGGGGTACTGGGGCCAAGTTACCATCTTGGACATCCTCTAGGAGGAACCGAACCATAGGGGTCCATTTGGACTTCTTGGCAGAAGTCATGGAGAGGAAGATTTCACTCAGTTGCAATCCTGTTACATGGAAAACTTATGTGTCCTGTTTCGTGGGATTAATGGTTAGTCTTGCACCAGCATGGGTTCAGGAAGTGAAGGTGGACACACTGAGGAAACTGGCGCGTGGATTATGCAGATGGCAGGAATATGAACTGGCACTTTCCCTACTACAAAGAGGGGGAGTGGCAGCTATGGGAGCCCTAGCTGACCTTGTCAATGTGGTTGAGTTTGAGCATAGGAAGCCCATGCTCTGCTAATAATTGATCTGATTGTATGAAGACTCGATAAAATGTCAAAACTGCTTCAGAGGGGATAGTTAGTCTAAGTCAATGCGGTCCTGCAACTGAGAGGGACTTGACATTTCTCTTTTTCCATGGTAGTCTGGGCTATGGAGTTGTATTAATAAACGTGTTGTTACTTGCACAAAAGCAAATAACAGGGTGCATGGCACGGTTAAGTTAATTTTTAGGTTTTTTAAGTGTAGCTTAAAAAGTGGCTCAAAGTAGTTGTTTCACTCTTCCTTCCACCTCTTCACAGCAGCAACCCGTTTCAATTTTGCGGATACGTCCGCTCCGCCCAGTTCAAGGCAGGTTCTTGGTGGGGCGGGTGTCCGAGACAAGTTGACTTGCTTTGCCATCTCTAACTCTAAGGGCCATCAATGTTGTTTGGACAAGGTCATTGTTACTTTTTTTTTTTTTTCTTGTCAGAGATAAGGTCATGGTTTTAAGTTTGATGACCAACTGTACCCAAAAGAGTCCTCTGCTTGCATTAAGTGTCTAATTTACATCTTATGATCCACCATTACGAAGACAAATTTAGAGGCCTGTTGATTAGGTTTGAACCAAATTTTCACTAAAATTATTGTGAGAACTATCAAATTGTCCTCTTTTAAAATTTACTTTGGATAAATAGGTCATTCTACAAAAAGGAAAAACAATACACGAAGTCACTGCCCATTTATTTTTGTTTCATTGCATACTAACCCAATGCAAGTCAAATTAGTACGTATGCCCCGCTATTCATATGACAAATCCCAAAATGAATAATGATAAAAAAAACAGCCGCGCACATGTTAGTTAGAAATGTTTATGACTTGACCCGATCAAATAATTGTCACAACTCGAAGTTTATAGAGTCAGATTCAAATTATGAAATTTGGTTGGATATGCTTTTTGAGCCAAGTTGGATTGTACATCAAATTCATCCAACCAAGTCTAAAATCAATAATTAATTTAAAATATTTTTAAAAAAATTAGTTATATACTTCAATTAATATATTTATATAATTTGATGTTATTTTTATATTTATATGATTTATATTAAAATATGTATTGCAAATATCTTTTAATTTTGTTTTTCACTTCTAAATTTTTTTAATTTTGCTATGTATAATATTCAAGTCTTTATATATTATCTAAAAGCTAGTTAATCCGATTTGACCTAGAGCCTAATTAGGTCGAGTTCAAGCTCAAAGATGACCCATTCAAAAAATCATGCCAAGTTTAAATTTAGTCCGACTTGCCTTTCACACCTTGATAACTCTCTGCTGAGAGTTATTCTTTCTTCGTTTTAGTTATGCAATTTTGGGTTAGTTTGTAGTTTTGCATTTTAATATTGCATAGATTTAATCTTAGAATTTTTATTGTCGCGTGACATATTGTTATTTCCCTATCAATTTTATGATAGTTACGCATGTTTTGAATCATATTTTTATAGGTCTAAGAGTCTAGATGAATTTTGAAGAGAGAAAACCTTAAGCTAGAGAAAAACCTCACCGAACTTGAGCCTAGCAGCCAAGCTCAAGCGTAATTGGGCTCAAGCACAACTATATGCTCAAGCTCAATCAAAAAACAGAGCGCCATGATTTTTTTCCTCATACTCGTGCTTGAGCACAATCCATGAAGCTTGAGCGTGGCTGTGAATTTTGCAGAAAAGTAGATGACGCAAAGCAGACATGGATAAACCTAATTAGATAGGGGTATTTAAGGCTATGTTTGGGAGTTTTGTAGATGATGGAAGGGAGTGACTAATAATGGCATGGAATAGAACTGTGAGGAGTAGAGTAAAAGAGATTACGCCACACCCTTGTTTGGATATTACACTCATTCCCTCCTAAAAAAATAAGAGCTTTGAGTGGCAAAGAATGGACACATTTATTCTTTACTAATCATCAATTCCCTCCTCTGAAATTACTTTCAAACAAGGGTCACTTAAATTTAAGTTTGTCATTCCCTCCATTATCATACTCCCAAACATACCCTAAGGTTTTCTAAGTGATTTTGGTAGACCTTCTTGACTAGGTTATGAACCCTAAGGAGTGGAGGTGATCTTCAAGAGCTGGGAGGAGGAGTTGATGAGGATTTCAAGTGCTCATTGGAGAAACCTGACGAGCACAAAGATTTCAATTCTCTTGTAACTACTGCCAATGAAGTTTCCTTCACTCTTATCCTCCATTTTATATTCTTTTTCATCTTTAGTTGCTATCAACTAAGTCCTTCTGGGCTAGGGCAATTTGTGTAGCAACTTTTGGCATTCTTATTCTCATCGTTGACTTAGTGTTTCTATCTGTTTTTAAATTGCGTTGTGTGCTTGATCATCACCCAGTTACCTTGTTGGTTTACAATTATTAGAGTTAGGACTTGTGAACAAGGATTCTTGTTAGAAACAAAGATGTAAGTAACACTGTATCAAGAGGGAGAAGTATCATAAAGTTACATGCATAAATTAACTATTCTATTAAACTGATGCATTGGTCATGAAGATGAACAACATCTTCTTACTGAAAACATGAGGCAAAGCAGACAGGCAGATACAACCAAATATATAAATTAATATTCGAATTAAATAAATTAATGAACTACACTGATGAAGTTTTAATTTATATAATTTAAATATAAAATATAACGCTTTTTATATTGATAAGGTTATAAATGAATTTGATTAACTGATCACGATTGGTCGTAATTTATAACAATTTATAATTTAGTTATAGCATCAATTATGGTTTGAGAAAATATAACTGTCGATAGTGATATCTGATAATAAAAGTGTTATATTTTATATCTGATTAAATTTGTAAATTGTATGAATTTTATTTCACTGCACTTTTTAATTCAAGTTAAAAATTATATTTGACTTAAGAGTTTTTTGTGATATGCTAAAATTTTAATTATAGTTAATTTTATGTTTAATATTAATTGATATAATTATTAAATATAAATTTAAAATATCATGGAAGCAATATATTAATAGCAAATATAAAGTAAGTTTTTTTTTATTAAAGACATTTAGAAACATAAAAAATAAAAATAATAAATAAAAATTTGTAATGGATAATTAAAATTCTAATACATAATTCTTAATTTAATTTTAAAAATAAAAAATTTAACTATCAAATTAACCTTAAAGGTATTTTAGGAATAGTATAAGTGGAGACAATTAATGAAGAATGACATTAGACAAATAGAAGTGGCTAATAACCACTCTCTATTTTTCAAATGGTGAGATGAGAATAGAAAAGTAAATGTAACCTATCGAGTAGATGATGACGCATACAATGAAAGATCAATTGATAGCCATATTATCACACCAATCTCTAATAGTGGAAGAAGGAGAATAATAGACCATACTTTTGATGAAGATAGAGAATGGGGGAAAATAGTTTTAATGAAGAAAGAAGATAACAAAAGTGAGTTTTAATTAAGAGAGAGAATAATGAAATGGAATTTAATGAAGAAAGAGAATAGCGAAATATATTTTTAAATATTAATTAATAAGATTATAATTAATTTTAATAATTAATGAAGAAAGATAAGTTGAATCTATACAAGTTATAAAAATGAAATAATTTTAAAATAAAATAATAGAATATTTGAATGGAATAAATCTTAAAAATTTGAGTAAAAATGTTTGTCTTTTATTTAAATATAATTAAAAGAGATTAATTGTTATACACCGAAGGTGAAATTCCATTTCACATATTAACAAATTAAAACTTAACACATCACTGTAATTTTAGTAACTGCACCACTTCTTCCTAGTTTTTCTCACCAATTCATTGACATGTCAAGTTTTAATTGATTGACAACGTAAAATTAGTTTATGATGTCAAGGCATATCAATATTAATCTCTAATTAAAATTGAGAAATTCAATATTTCTAATACGGTAAATTTTATTTTATTTTTATAAATGTTATAAATAATTTTGAAAGGCTAAAACATCATAATTTTATTTTATTAAATTTTACAAAAATGATATTGTTAGTGTTTATAAAATTTTCATTTAAATATAGTTAAAATTGAAATTCAATATATTTAACTAAATTAAAAATGTAAACATGTTAATATAATTAATAAAATGTGTGAAGGATAAATTATAACATAATCATAATATTATTCTAATCAATAGCATATTAAAAAATTATAAATCATATTTTTGATTCGCGATTATAGATATTAACATAACTACATTGTGAAGATAATTATAAGTTAATCATAATTATTAATTTTGTTAAAAAATGGATTTAAGATTTAAAAAATTAAAAAAAAAAATCCTTGTAATTTCCTTGTCTTTAATTGCTGACTTATATATTTAAGGTAATATTACATGAAATATCTTATTTATCTATTAATAGTAGATTTGGATGGTCGATTAATTTATTTCCTAAATTCAAAATTACAAGTATAAATATTTAAATTAATATGAAAATAATTTAAAATAAAAAACAAACAAGTTTATTATAATAAAAACCTTGATCCTTTATCAATTATCATTAAAGAATAAGTTTTTCGACGATTAAAATTAACAAACAAATTATATTATCAGTTACTATTACCACTAGTAATCTGACAACGAAAATAAAACTGATAGTAATAATTTATGGAAGGATATCAGTCCAAGAAATCTATATATATATATATATATATATATATATGAAACAATTGAAGTGGGGGTAATTTATTGTAAGAGTAAGAGGATCAAATATAAGTTATTGGATTTTATGTGAATAGTTAAAATTAAAAACATAAAAATTGAAAAGAAACAAGGACTCAATGCTAAAATATGGCTTGATTAAAGTTTAACAACATAATTACAATAAAAACTCAAAAAAAGAGATAGATATGAATGAAGGTCTTAGTTGATGGGATGAATTGAGAATATAACTAATTAGGGACTAAAAAATTGCAAATATTAAGGCTAATTTCCTTTACCTTTTTATCCAATTGCGAGCATGGTTCACATGAGATAAGCTTTTCTTTTCTTTTTCTTTTGCAAATGTACCAAATTAAAAAGGTATTTCAATAGATGGTTTAGGCCTACTCCTCTCATAAATAGATAATTAATAATTAATTATTAATATAAGATATTTTATGCTATTTATTATGTGAGTTGATACAAACAACAGACAAGACCTAATTTATTTCACATGCTGTTTTTTTATTGATAAATTGAATTTATTAACTATTCAAATCAGAAATAAGGGGATGGATTAGCAAATTCACGCCGCAGGGGGGGATTGGGGGGCTCAATACAAACCTGCGGCAAGCTAACTCATCAGCTACCTGGTTACCTACTTAAGAATGAATCAACAATCAAAATTTAGGAACAAACATGCATAGGAAAAACTATCATGGAGAATTGTGACATTGATAGAATAATTTGCACTATCCTACTGGATCCTACTCATAACACTCATGGAATCCTCTTCAACCTAGATGCGACTGCATCCCATCTCTCTAGTAAAAATGAGAGCCTCCCTTACCACGAGCATTTCTCCTTTGTCGGCCAAGAGGGCTTAGGACCCTTGCACTGATTTTGCCACAAAACTGCCATCCTTATCTTTAATCACTATGTCCAAGTCGCAAGCTTCTCTTCCACTATTCTCTGCATAATTATTGGTGTTGACCTTATAAATCCTCTCCTTTAGTGAAATCAACTAAGAGCTCTGTATCACTCTAAAAATTATATAAAAATTAATTTGAGCTTTACTAGTCATAATTTCAAAAACCAGATAGACATAGCAATGATAAGGGCGATCCAATAGATCTGTAAAAAAAATGTGAATAGTAACCTAGTGGGTCTGTGGGGCTTGTTGGGACAGTCGAAACCCTAGAATTAGGGCCCGGAGATACCCGAAACTGAGAAATCATAGGACTAAGATTAAAAATAGGTAGGAACAAAGATTTGATATCTAGAATTAATTTTCAAGCAATAGTTAATTACTTGGGTATACTGTTTTACCCGTTAGATAAAATTTTAGTGTGCGATTTCTAACACCGAAATATAGTTTAATCTTTGTAAAAGGATAATGATTATCCTTTAGAGACAAGTGTAAGGCTAAAATTTAATCTTGAGTTACAAGATCAAATCCTATCCATTCATCATATTTTCTTTTGAAAGAATTAGACTTTATATTACATAATTCATACAACCTTACCTAAGATCATTAAAAAGCCACCGAACCTGGAATTGTCATTCTCGGCCAGCAATGAGAAAGTGTAGAAACTCCATTTTTGCTTATCCAAAACCATGAGAACTTGATTCAAAAGCCCAAACTCCTAGCCTAGACTTGATAAAACCACAAACTCTCTTTACAAAACTTATTCCACTCATCAAGATCTACCAATGTAACCAATTGAAATTTCAATTTGTCACCTTGATACCTCATACCTCACTGATTAGGGAAGGGTTTGGGGCTGTTTTGGTGGCCCCAAAGTAAGTAAGATCACTCTTGGATCATCCTTTGGAGCCAAGATCCCTAAAGCCACCCAAGTAGGGATTTTAAACCTCTTTTTTTTTCAAATATGTTTTAATGATTTTCTTACTGTTTTGGTTGAATATTTTTAGTTGAATTGGTTGATAATATATTAATATTGATGTGTTAATTTTGGTAGAGTGGTTTGATGTTGTGAACAATCATTTTTGTGAAAAGAGATTTTGAACATGTTGCTGGATTTTCAGATTTTGTATAGACAGCCACTGATCACGAATTTTCTGAGGTTGTTGTGGGTACTTTTGTAAGTTATAAAAATTATATGTTGAAATTAACATCCTAAAGCAACTTTAGAATTTTTGTAGTGGATGATAAAGACTTTTACTGCCTGAAAAAAATCAAGAACCGCGATTGTAACTATGCTGCTTGGATTGTGGGAACTGAAGTTCGATTTTGTATAATTTTGGTACCATAGCAAATGATTAAATTTTCCTTTGAAATTTTTATAGAGTATTATAGACATCTTGAATTTCAACCCTGATTTTTATTTGGAGTTTATTTAATCATTTGCTAGGGTTAAAAATTATGAGATTTCAGTTCTACACTAAGGTTAAGTAGTCTCTGACCACAAAATTTGTAGAATTTTGTTGACATAGTTAGAGAAATTGTTTTGCCCTGAAATTTTTACAGAACATTTAGTACACATTGAGGTGTTATAAGGAATTTTTGTGGATATAAAACCGGTTATTTGACTTGAGAAATAATTTTTTCTACTTGAGTTAAAAGTCTATCAAGGTGCTGGAAATGAACTAGAATCTTGATTTGGATATAAAATGACTTATGACTCAAGTATGATGAGTGTCAATGCATGCTATATTATTTAAAGGTTAATTAATAAGGAATAGATGTGCATTTCATTGTGAATAAACATTTATACGTGACTTGGATATGCATTGAGAAAACTAAAAGATGATGATTGAAATTATATTATGAATGGATGCTTTTATGAGCTTGATAGTGATTTATATGTTAAGTAGATAAAAGGTTCCCTTTAATGTGAAAAGGGCACGGGGAAGTCCCCCTTAATGTGTAAAGGGCATGGGAAAGTACCCTTTAATGTGTAAAGAGTACGGGAAAGTCCCCTTTAATGTGTAAAAGGGCAAAAGTCCCCTTTAATGTATAAAGGACATGGGCAAGTCCCCTTTAGTGGACAAAAAGGCACAAAAAAGTCCTCTTTAGTGGGTAAAGGGCACGGAGAAGTCCTTTTTAGTGGGTAATGGGCACGAAAAGATCCCTTGTGACGTACCAAGGGCACGTAAAGCTGTGAATGAGCTTCTCTGATGTTAAGTAGGATGATAGGTGTATATTAAGTGATTGAAAATGTTATCTAGTATGGCATATATATATATATTGAGTGACTAAGAAATTAAAAGAAACCCACATCGGAGGAATGGTTTTTGAACTTTAAAATGAAGCTTGATCTATGTTGCATGCTCACAATTTCTTAATAAATCGAAATGGCTGGAACGATGACGATGGCATGAGTTTCATTATATGCTTTGGGGATACCCTATTGAGAATTGTATAATTCTCACCCTTATGTGTTGTTGTGTTCCCGTGTCATCTCTAGATTGATCCAAAGAACTATGGGACTACTAGACAAAGGAACTCGGGATCTCAATAGTTTAGTAGTTGATATTTTAGTTCACTATATTTAGTTGGAGTCATATGTATGTAAATATAATAGAGATTGTATATGTTTATAAGCTCATAGTTGAGCCTCCTTCTGTCATTGACTTTATATTAAATAAATGTTTTGTATCTTTGTTATATATTTCAATCGAATTACGTTAATTATTACACGAACCCATTGAGCTTGCTATAGATAATTAAGAAAGGTCCGCAAATTAATAAGTAACAACTTTCGAGTACGATATCATGACTTAAGGATGAGGTTGTACTTGGGAGGATGTTACAAGCTCCTGGTGAAGGTTACAGGTGTAGGGGTTATACTACACACAAGTTGAAAATTATACAAAAGATCGACGAGTAAAGAAGACTATGGCATGAGATAATTTCCTAGATCTGTTTTTGATATCTAGAACCTCATCCTACATCAAATTATCAACTGTCCACTTCAGATTTTAAATCGGCTATTAGGTAAACAACTTTGAAGGCATATATATATATATATATATATATATATATATATATATATATATTGATCATTTTACTATTTGCACACTAAATATCACCATTTAAAGCAATTGACAATAATTTTTTTTTCCAAATAGAACACTAGAGCTACCTCTCCAAAAATATCAATGTGCTAGTATGAGTTAATGCATCAACTAGTTGGTTATTTGCTTAGGAATGAATGAACAGTCAAAATTCAGGAACCACATGTATAAGAAAAAATATCCATGAGAATTGTGACATTGATAGAATAATTTGCACTATCTTGCGGGATGCTATTCATAATACTCAAGGAATCCTCTTCTACCTAGATGCAACTACATCACATTTCTCTAGTGAAAATGAGAGCTTGAGCATCTTTCCTCTGTCAACCAGGAGCGCTTAGGACCCTTGCACTGCTTTGCCAACCATAAAACTGCCATTCTAGTCTCTAATCACTATGTCCAAGCCCCGAGCCTCTCTTCTACAGTTTGCCACATAATTGGTGTTGACCTTTTAAATCCCCTCACCTGGTGGAATCCATTAAGAGCTCCGGGCGAATGTTATAGGCGTAGGGGTTATACTGCACACGTGCTAAGAAATTATATAAGAGATCGCATAGTAGAGAAGACTAGGGCATAAGATCATTTCCTAGATCTGTTTTTTATGTCAACCTCAACCTACATCAAATTATCAAGTGTTCACTACAGATTTTAGATCGGCTATTAGGAAAACAAGTTTGAAGGCATATATATTGATCATTTTACTATTTAAACACCAAATATCACCATTTGAAGAAATTGGAAAGAAATGTTTTTGTTTTTTCAAATAGAGCACCAGAGCTCTCCTTTCAAAAATATTAACAGTGACTAGACTGCAAATCAAATATAGGCTTATCTAATAAGTTTAAATTGAATTATCGATAAAATTAAACTATCTTATTAGTCATTGAAAGGTAAGATTGATATTATGTAAAGATAAAACATGTTGTGCCTGAATCTTGTTAAATTGCCACAAACATATGAAATTTACCCTTATTATCTATGTTACCACAGTTCCATACACTTTCTCCAAAGAAATCCAAAAGAAAATACTCACAGATAGCATATCTCAAAAAGAATAAATAAATAAATAAATAAAAACCCACAAATTATTAGCATCCACCAAA
Organism: Dalbergia cultrata; assembly: GCA_031216105.1. Classification (NCBI taxonomy): domain Eukaryota; kingdom Viridiplantae; phylum Streptophyta; class Magnoliopsida; order Fabales; family Fabaceae; genus Dalbergia; species Dalbergia cultrata. The sequence continues at coordinate 69,015,743 of CM062353.1, forward strand.
GAAATAATGGGTTTTAAGCAAGAAAGAGAAAATCGGACTGAATATTGAACCAGTTAGGGCACTGGTTCAAAGGTTTAGAGGTTCAACCAGTTCAACCGGAGTTTAACTATAATATAATAAAATAATAATACAAATAATAATATAAAATTATTTTTCCCCAACAATATAGAAGGCCCAGGTCCAACCCCAACAATTGAAAAAACCACGCATCTACAGTTCTTTTTTCTCGTGCAACAACAACAGTAACGCAAAGTTGCTGTGATGGTCAATTGGTCATTCCACTACAGGCTATAGTTGCTCTTCTTTGCCCATGGAGACTATTTTGCACTTTTGCAATGACTATGGTGGCTAGATCCGTGGGAAGCTTAGACGAAGGTGGTGGTTGTTGAAGAAAAGGCGACGGCTACCCACTTTCTCTCTACCACCCGCTTATTGCTCCCCTCAGCCGCGTGCTCTTCCACCACGAGCTATTCCCTTCTCATTATGGACAACTGCCGCGCCCTGTCGCCTTCCACCACAAAGCCACCGCAACAACGTTCTTCCCTGTCACAAGCCCATCACGGTCATCTTCAATTAGCGTGAAGCTCACGGTGCCCTCCCTTTCCCTTTCTCTTTCTAACGCCCACTCTCTCTTTCTCTGGTTTGGTGGTGCTGTATATGCTTCTTTGCTTTTTTTTTTTTAGGTCAAATACTCGAACTGGGAAATACCCAAATAGGTCTAAGAGTCTAGATGAATTTTGAAGAGAGAAAACCTTAAGCTAGAGAAAAACCTCACCAGACTTGAGCCTAGCAGCCAAGCTCGAGCATAATCAGGCTCAAGCACAACTATGTGTTCAAGCTCAATAATAATAATAAAAAAAATAGAGCATCATGATTTCTGTCCTCATACCCATGCTTGAGCGCAATCCATCAAGCTTAAGCGTGGCTGTGAATTTTGCAGAAAAGTAGATGACGCAATGCAGACATGGCTAAACCTAATTAGATGGGGGTATTTGGGAGTTTCGTAGATGATAGAAAGGAGTGACTAATAATGGCATGAAATAGAACTATGAGGAGTAGAGTAGAAGATATTACGCCACACCCTCATTTGGATATTACGCTCATTCCTTCCTAAAAAAATAAGAGCTTTGAGTGGCAAAGAATGGACACATTTGTTCTTTACTAATCATTCAATTTCCTCTTTTGAAATTACTTTCAAACAAGGGTCACTTAAATTTAAGTTTGTCATTCCCTCCATTATCATACTCCCAAACATACCCTAAGGTTTTCTAAGTGATTTTGGTAGACCTTCTTGACTAGGTTATGAACCCTAAGGAGTGGAGGTGATCTTCAAGAGCTGGGAGGAGGAGTTGATGAGGATTTCAAGTGCTCATTGGAGAAACTTGACGAGCACAAAGATTTCAATTCTCTTGTAACTACTACCAATGAAGTTTCTTTCACTCTTATCTTCCATTTTATATTCTTTTTCATCTTTATTTGCTATCAACTAAGTCCTTCTGGGCTAGGGCAATTTGTGTAGCAACTTTTGGCATTCTTATTCTCATCGTTGACTTAGTGTTTCTATCTGTTTTTAAATTGTGTTGTGTGCTTGATCATCACCCAGTTACCTTGTTGGTTTACAATTATTAGAGTTAGGACTTGTGAACAAGGATTCTTGTTAGAAACAAAGATGTAAGTAGCACTTTATCAAGAGTGAGAAGTGTCATAAAGTTACATGCATAATTTAACCATTCCATTAAACTGATGCATTGGTCATGAAGATGAACGATATCTTCTTACTGAAAACATGAGGCAGAGCAGAGAGGCAGATACATCAAATATATAAATTAATATTCGAATTAAATAAATTAATGAACTACACTGATAAAGTTTTAATTTATATAATTTAAATATAAAATATAACGCTTTTTATATTGACAAGGTTATAAATGAATTTGATTAATTGATCACGATTGTTCATAATTTATAATTTAGTTAAAGCATCAATTATGGTTTGAGAAAATATAACTTTCAAAAGTGATATCTAACATTAAAAGTGTTATATTTTATATCTGATTAAATTTGTAAATTATTTGAATTTTGTTGCACTGCACTTTTTAATTCAAGATAAAAATTATATTTGACTTAAGAATTTTTTGTGATATGATAAAATTTTAATTATAGCTAATTTTTATGTTTAATATTAATCAATATAATTATCAAATATAAATTTAAAATATCATAGAAGCAATATATTAATAACAAATATAAAGTAAGTTTTTTTATTAAAGACATTTAGAAATATCAAAAATAAAAATAAAAAATAAAAAATTTTAATGGATAATTAAAATTCTAATACATAATTCTTAATTTAATTTTAAAAATAAAAAGTTAACTATCAAATTAACCTTAAAGGTATTTTTAGGAATAGTATAAGTGAAGACAATTAATGAAAAATGGCATTAGACAAATAGAAGTGACTAATAGCCACTCTCTATTTTCCAAATTTTGAGATGAGAATAGAAAAGTAAATGCAACCTATCGAGTAGATGACGACGCATACAATGAAAGATCAATTGATAGCCATATTATCACACCAATCTCTAATAGTGGAAGAAGGAGAATAATAGACCATACTTTTGATGAAGATAGAGAATGGTGGAAAATAGTTTTAATGAAGAAAGAGGATAACAAAAGTGAGTTTTAATTAAGAGAGAGAATAATTAAATGAAATTTAATATTGAAAGAAAATAGTGAAATATATTTTTAAATATTAATTAATAAGATTATAATTGATTTTAATAATTAATGAAGAAAGATAAGTTGACTCTATACATGTTATAAAAATCAAATAATATTAAAATAAAATAATAGAATATTTGAATGAAATAAATCTTACAAATTTGAGTAAAAATGAAATAAACCCTAAACCCTAAAAAAAACCTAAAAATGTTTGTCTTTTATTTAAATATAATTAAAAGATATTAATTGTTATACATCAAAGGTGTAAATCCATTTTACATGTTAACTAATTAAAACTTAACACATCACTATAATTTTAGTAACAACATGACTTCTTCCTAATTTTTCTCACCAATTCATTGACGTGTCAAGTCTTGATTGATTGACAATGTAAAATGATTTTATGATGCAATACATATCAATGTTAATCTCTAATTAAAATTGAGAAATTCAATATTTCTAATATGGTAATTTTTTTAATAAATTTTATAAATAATTGTGAAAGGCTAAAACATCATAATTTTATTTTATTAAATTTTACAAAAATGATATTGTTAGTGTTTATAAAATTTTAATTTAAATATAAGTAAATATATTTAACTGAATTAAAAATGTAAGAATGTTAATATAATTAACAAAATGTGTGAAGGATAAATTATAGCATAATCATAATATTATTCTAATCAATAACATATTGAAAAATTATAAATCATATTTCTGATTCGCGATTATAAATATTAACATAACTACATTGTGAAGATAAATTATAAGTTAATCATAATTATTAATTTTGTTAAGAAAATGAATTTAAGATAAAAAATTTAAAATAAAAAATTTTCCTTGTAATTTCCATGTCTTTATTTGCTGACCTATATATTTAAGGTAATATTACATGAAATATCTTATTTGTCTATTAATAGTAGATTTGGATGGTCGATTAATTTATTTCTTAAATTCAAAATTATAAGTATAAGTATTTAAATAATATAAAAATAATTTAAAATAAAAATCCAAAATGTTTACTATAATAAAAACCTTGATCCTTTATCAATTATCATTAAAGAATAAGTTTTTCGACAATTGAAATTAACAAACAAATTATATTATCACTTACTAATACCACTAGTAATTTGACAACGAAAATAAAATTGATGGTGATAATTTATTGTAAGAGTAAGAGGATCAAATATGAGTCATTGAATTTTATGTCAATAATTAAGAATAAAAACATAAAAATTGAAAAGAAATAAGGACTCAATGCTAAAATACGGCTTGATTAAAGTTTAACAACATAATTACAATAAAAACTCAAAAAAAGAGATAGATATGAATGGGGGTTTTAGTTGATGGGATGAATTGAGAATACAACGAATTGGGGACTAAAAGGTTGCAAATATTGAGGCTCATTTCCTTTACCTTTTTATCCAATTGCGAGTATGGTTCACGTGAGAGATAAGCTTTTCTTTTCTTTTGCAAATATACTGAATAAAAAAGGTTTTTCAATAGATGGTTTAGGTATACTCCTCTCATAAATAGATAATTAATAATAATTATTAATATAAGATATTATGCTATTTATTATGTGAGTTGATACAAACAACAAACAAGACCTAATTTATTTCACATCCTTTTTTTTATTGATAAATTGAATTTATTAACTATTCAAATAAAAAATAAGGGGATGGACTAGTAAATTCATGTTGACGAGTTAGGGGCTCAATCTAAACCTGAAACAAGCTAACTCATCAACTACCTGGATACCTGCTTGGGAATGAATGAACAGTCAAAATTCAGGAGCAAATATGCATAGGAAAAACTATCATGGAGAATTGTGACATTGATAGAATAATTTGCACTATCATGCTAGATCATACTCATAACACTCAAGGAATCCTCTTTAACCTAGATGCGACTGCATCCCATCTCTCTGGCAAAAATGGGAGCTTCCCTTACCACGAGCATCTCTCCTCTGCTGATCGAGAGCGCTTACGACCCTTGCGCTGCTTCAACCATAGAACTGCCATTCTTGTCTTTAATCACTATGTCCAAGTCGTGAGCCTCTCTTCCATTATTCGTTGCATAATTGGGTGTTGACCTTGTAAATTCTCTCCTCTAGCGAAATCAGCTAATAGCTCCAAGTGAAGGTTACACGTGTAGGGGTTATACTACACACAAGTTGAAAAATTATACAAGAGATCAACGGGTAAAGACTGTTATGATATCATCAGAGTCGGGTACACCCCAAGTGTAATAAACATTTTACGGATGTGAGCGGAAGCGCGCCCAAATTGAAGAGACGGAAAAATGGAGCACGGTGAATAGTAATTCGTAGTGGGGTCCATGTCACTATTCACGTGAATAGTACTATGCAGTGGACCCACTTCACTATTTATGAATAGTACTCGTTACTATTCACACCAACAAAATAGATCAAGAGAACTGCACACTAATATTTTAACGTGGAAAACCCTCCTGTAATTTTGAGGGAAAAACCACGGGCCAAACTCCGAAAAATACTCCACTATATTTAAAGAGTAATTACAATATAGTGTATCCCTGATGAGACTCTCTTCTACTACAATTAGTAGTATTACAGAGATCTAGAGAATATATCCAAAACCCCCCAGTGTATACTCACACTACACTCTTGAAATTTTCTTACACACACTCTCTATTTTTCTCTCACTACAAGAAGCCTACACTGCTTCTTCCTTTACAACTAAGGAAATGCTTCTCAGTTCAGATGCAAAAATCGTCTGCTTCAAGGCTCTATTTATAGATGACTTTGGAGAGTTACTGTGCATGTTACTGTGCATATTTCGGTGGTACAGCTGTGTATCACATTACTGTGCATGTGCACAGTAATCTCTTTTGTTTTTTTTCAACTTTCGGTGGCTGCAAAATGCACAGCCTCCCCCCACTTTTTCTACAATTCTCCACCTTGGCTGCATTTTGCAACAGCTTTCAACCTCTGCAAATATTAACTAAGTCCAAGCAATGCTTAAACTTGTCAATTGGCAATGGTTTTGTCATCATATCGGCTGGGTTCTCAGCTGTGGCTATCTTCTGAATTGCAACAGTACCATTATTGATACATTCTCTGACAAAATGAAGTCTGACGTCAATGTGCTTTGTCCTTTCATGATAGACTGGATTTTTAGCCAGATGAATGGCGCTTTGACTATCACAATGTACAATTGGTACATGTTGATTCAATCCAAAACTATCCAAAAGACCGTGCACCCAAATACTCTCTTTAATGACCTCGATCAATGCCATATACTCGGCTTGATGGTTGATAATGCCGCTGTTGATTGCAATGTCGCCTTCCAGCTAATAGTACATCCAAAGACTGTAAAGATATAGCCTGTCAATGACCTTCTTTTATCCAAGTCACCTGCATAATCAGAATCTACATAACCTACAACTCCATGGTTCTTCTGACCTTCAAATACCAAACAGACATCAGTGGAACCTTTTAGGTACCGCATGATCCATTTCACAGCTTCCCAGTGTGTCTTTCCGTGTTTGCTCATAAATCGCTACCACACTCACTTGCATGTGAAATGTCCGTCTAGTGCACACCATGGCATACATGAGACTGCCAACTGCACTAGAGTAAGGTTTATGAGACATGTGCTCCACCTCTTTCTCAGTTCTCGGACATTCTTTCAAAGATAACTTAAAATGTGCAGCCAACGGAGTGCCAACTGGTTTGGATTGATCCATATTGAAGCGTTGTAGCACTTTTATAATATAATTTTGTTGTGTTAAACACAAGCTGCCACTATGTCGCTCCCTATGAATTTCCATTCCAAGAATCTTCCTTGCCGCACCTAAGTCCTTCATCTCAAACTCTTTTCCCAACTGAGTTTTCAACATACTAATTTCAGCCTTATTACGAGCTGCAATTAGCATGTCATCTACATACAACAACAAATAAATCTTTGAACCATCTGGAAGCTCCCTAGAATAGATGCAATTATCATATTGGTTTCTACTATATCCAGTACCAATCATAAATGCATCAACCCTTTTGTACCACTGCCTCGGGGACTGTTTCAAGCCATATAACGACTTTTTCAACAAAGTGCACATGGTTCTCCTTATCGTAAATTCCAAACCCCTCAGGTTGACTCATGTAGATCTGCTCCTCTAGCTCACCATGTAAGAACGCAGTCTTCACATCAAGTTGTTCTAGCTCCAAGTCAAACGTACTTACAATAGCTAATAGGATCCGAATAGAGCTATGCTTCACCACAGGAGAGAATACTTCATGGAAGTCAACACCCTCCTTTTGAGTATAACCCTTTGCTACCAGTCTCGCCTTGAACCTTGGGAGCTCAATGCCAGGGATTCCTTCTTTCCTTTTGTAAACCCATTTACAGCCAACTACTCTTTTCCCCTTTGGAAGTTGTACCAGCTCCCACGTCTGATTTTTCTGAAGAGACTCAATCTCCTCATTCATTGCTATCAGCCACTCCTTCGACTCCTTACTTTCTATTGCATCACGATAGGTACATGGTTCATCTCCAACTACACCATTCGCCATAGCCAAAGTAAAGGCTATAGGATCTACATCTAATGAGTCAAGTGCACAAGCAGCAGAATCCATATATCTTTTTGGTTTCTGGATTTCTCGTCTTTCTCTGCCAGTAGCAATACTGTATGGCTCTGCTTCTCTGGTTGTTTCACTAGTTTCCTAATAGTCAGGTTCATCTTGTTGTTCTACTTGTGTTGAGCAATCCTCAAGTACTTGGTCGATTCATTATATCATTTTCTTGCTTCACCTTCCCACAGTCAATCTCTAGCTCCACCTGCTTCTTAGCACCATGATCTGTCTCTGCATCATCTAAGTTACACTCCTTCTTCTAATTTAGCATTGCAGCTTCGTCAAAAGTGACATCTCTGCTGACAATGATTTTGGGTGAACTTGCCTTCTCTATACACCACAGTTTGTAGCCTTTCACCCCTCGTGCATATCCTAGAAATATACACCTTCTTGCCCTTGCCTCAAGTTTACCATAATTCACATGGGCATATACAGGACAACCAAATATCTTTAAATTAGAATAGTTTACGGGTCGACCGGACCATACCTCTTGTGGAATCTTTAGATTAATAGCAGTTGATGGAGATCTGCTACTGATATACAGCTGTATTGACTGCCTCAGCCCAAAATGATTTGGGAAGTGTTGCGTTGATTCGCATGCATCTTGCACGCTCTAGAAGTGTTCTATTCATCCGTTCTGCAACTGCATTTTGCTGTGGTGTTCCTGGTACAGCATGGTGCCTCATTATACCAGCATTTCTGCAGAACTCCTCAAATTCTTTCTTTGCAAAATTCTCCGCCATTGTCAGTTCTTAGTCTCTTGGCCGACCGCCCGGTTTGCTTCTCGACCATGGCCTTCCATTGCTTGAATTTGTCGAACACTTCTTCTTTTTTCTTCAGGAAATAAATCCAGACTTTTCTGGAATAATCATCTATCAGAGTAAGAAAATAGCGAGCTCCACCTAAGGAGTTAACAGGGGCTGGACCCCAAACATCCGAGTGGACATACTCCAATATTCCCTTGCTATTGTGTTTGCCAGAATTGAACTTCACCCGTTTCTGCTTTCCAAATACACAGTTTTCACAGAAACTAAGTTTACAATTCTTCAGGCCTTTCAACAAGCCTTTGCCAGCAAGTATGGTCATTCCTTTCTCGCTCATATGACCAAGCCGCATGTGCCACAATCGTGTAGCATCATCCTTTCTTTCAGAGGATAGAACAGCAGCGGTTCCATCGACTGTGCTTCTTAGCAATAGATAGATCCCGCCCTGCAGCTTTCCTTTCAATACCACCATTGAGCCTTTGAATACCTTCAAGAAGCCACCCTCTCCAGTGAACTTGTACCCCCGATTGTCAAGGGCACTCAATGAGATCAGATTTCTACCCAATTCTGGTACATGCCATGCATGAAATGTTCTTTTAGTGCCATCGTCCAAATTCACTTGCACATCTCCTTCACCAGCAATCGAAATAATTCTATTATCTCCCAATCTAACTTTTCCCTCCCGTTTTTTATAGGATGAGAAGAAGTTTCGATTAGGTGTCATGTGAAAGGATGCGCCAGAATCCAGGATCCACTCATTTCCGGTGTCACCTGTGAATACTGTCAAGGCCGAACCAGTATCGGCATCACTATCTTCAGAACTTTCAATTGTTACATTGGCAGAATCTCCTGATTTCTCTTTTCTCTCTGGGCAAATTCTTCTGATATGTCCCGTCTGGTGACAATGAAAGCACTTCACAGATTTATGCTTTCTGGACTTTGATCTTCTCTTGCTTTTGCTTCCCGATCCTCTTTCTTGACTACGCCCTCTCGTCACGAACAATCCATCTGCAGGACCTTCGACATTGGATCCGGCTACTAACCACGATGTTCCTTTATCATCAGTGATTCTTTGACATTTTTCACTGAGATATCGGATCTACCATAAAGTATGGTATCACAGAAATTATCATAAGACGGAGGTAGTGAAGTCAACAAGATCATAGCTTGATCAACATCTTCAACTTTAATTCCAGCTGCTCCAACATCAGAGATCATCCGGTTGAAGTCATCTATATGTTCTTGCATTGATTTTCCTCCTGAATATTTGAATGTGTACAGTCGCCTTCTCTGATAAAGCTTGTTGGACAAGGTCTTTACAGAATATTTTTCTTCCAAAGCCTTCCATAGTGAATCGGTTTTTCATCCATGACTTCTCGCAGAACATTGTCCGCAAGACTCAACTGTATTGTAGTCAGTGCTTTGACCATCATCTCCTTCTTCTTGTCATCAGGTAATGACTCTGGGTTCTCTAACGCCTCTGCAAGACCTTGCTGACCTAGCAATGCTTGCACTTTCAGTTTCCATAGCCTGAAGTCATTGGACTCGTCAAATTTCTCCACTTCAAATTTTGGCACTGACATCTTGGATCTTAGTCAGAACCTTATACTATTAACCGTATACTGGAATAGTGCAACTCAACTGTAAACCGTGCACCAAGAGGCTTCCCAGGAAAGAGAGGTAGGTCACAATGGACACGCTTAAATACCAAGTCTTTCCTTAGCCAGAATCTCTTCAAATCAAGACTCTCACAAAGATCACACTGTCTTCCAAAGAATAAAGAACCAAAAGGTGATCCTCAAGTATTAGGGAGAAACTCTTTTCTGATGTGGAAGATCAGACTAAGCTGCAACCACAAAGCATACTAAGAATAAATCCCACCGATCCAAATCTCTGATACCACTTGTTATGATATCATCAAAGTCGGGTACACCTCAAGTGTAATAAACACTTTACGGATGTGAGCGGAAGCGCGCCCAAATTGAAGAGACGGAAAAATGGAGCACGGTGAATAGTAATTCGTAGTGGGGCCCATGTCACTATTCACGTGAATAGTACTATACAGTGGGACCCACTTCACTATTTATGAATAGTACTCATTACTATTCACACCAACAAAATAGATCAAGAGAACTGCACACTAATATTTTAACGTGGAAAACCCTCCTGTAATTTTGAGGGAAAAACCACGGGCCAAACTCCAAAAAATACTCCACTATATTTAAAGAGTAATTACAATATAGTGTATCCCTGATGAGACTCTCTTCTACTACAATTAGTAGTATTACAGAGATCTAGAGAATATATCCAAAACCCCCCAGTGTATACTCACACTACACTCTTAGAATTTTCTTACACACACTCTCTATTTTTCTCTCACTACAAGAAGCCTACACTGCTTCTTCCTTTACAACTAAGGAAATGCTTCTCAGTTCAGATGCAAAAATCGTCTGCTTCAAGGCTCTATTTATAGATGACTTTGGAGAGTTACTGTGCATGTTACTGTGCATATTTTGTGGTATACAGTAGATCACATTATCGTGCATGTGCACAGTAATCTCTTTTGTTTTTTTTCAACTTTCGGTGGCTGCAAAATGCACAGCCACCGCCCACTTTTTCTACAAAGACGACTATGGCATGAGATCATTTCCTAGATTTGTTTTTGATATCCAAAACCTCAACCTACATTAGATTATCAACTGTCAACTTCAGATTTTAGATCGACTATTAGGTAAACAAGTTTGAAGGCATATATATTGATCATTTTACTATTTGCACACCGAATATCACCATTTGAAGCAATTGGAAATAATATTTGTTTCCAAATAGAACACCAAAGTCCAAAAATATCGATGGAATAGTATGAGTTAATGCATCAACCAGATGGTTACTTGCTTAGGAATGAATGAACAGTCAAAATTCAGGAACTACATGCATAAGAAAAAATCTCCATGAGAATTGTGACATTGATAGAATAATTTGCATTGACCTGCTGGATACTACTCATAATACTCAAGGAATCCTCTTCGACTTGGATACAACTACAACCCATCTCTTTGGTGAAAATGAGAGCTTAAGCATCTCTCCCTTGTCGGCCAAGAGTGCTTAGGACCCCTGCACTGCTTTGCCAGCCATAAAACTGACATTCTTGTCTCTAATCACTATGTCCAAGCCTCGAGCCTCTCTTCCACAATTCGCCGCATAATTGGTGTTGACCTTGTAAATCCTCTCCCCTAGCGAAATCCAGCGAGAGCTCTGGGTGAAGGTTACAGGCGTAGGGGTTATACAACACACATGTTAAAAAATTATTTTAAGAGATTGAAGAGTAGAGAAGACTATGGCGTGAGATCATTTCTTGGATCTGTTTTTGATGACCATAACTTCAACCTGCATCAAATTATCAAGTGTCCACTACAGATTTTAGATTGGCTGTTAGGTAAATAAGTTTGAAGGCATATATATTGATCATTTTACTATTTACACACCAAATATCACCAATTGAAGCAATTGGGAAGAAATTTTTTTTTTCAAATAGAGCACCAGAGCTCTCCTTCCAAAAAATATTAACGGTGACTGGACTGCAAATCAAATATAGGCTTATCTAATAAGTTTAAACTGAATTATCGATAAAATTAAACTACCTTATTAATCATTGAAAGGTAAGATTGATACGATGTAAAGATAAAACATATTGCGGCTGAATCCTTTTAAATTGCCACAAACATATTAAATTTACGCTTACCATCCATGTTACTAGAGTTCCGTACACTTTTTCCAAAGAAATCCAAAAGAAAATACCCACAGATACCATATCTCAAAAAAAAAAAAAAAAACCCACAAATTATTAGCATCCACCAAAGCAAGAATGGGTTTTAAGCAGGATTGAGGAAAGGGTAAATGCAACCCACACAGTACATTACATACATGACATACACAATACACAATAGATACACATCATATTGTATTAAATATTGGAATTAATTATGCTTCAATAAGAAGAAGCATGATGAATTGAGTTGAAGTTGTAGAGTTGAGACTCTATATAAACTGAGAGAAAGAGAGAGAGAACATAAATTTTTTTTTTTTTAAAAAAAAAGAAAGACATGGAAGGACAGAGGATATCTGCGAGGTGTTGTTGTAGGAGAGTAGTGGCAAGCAAAAGTGGAAGAAGAGGTTCCACCAATGGCAGTGGTGAAGACCTCAACAGCATAGTGAAGAAGCTTCAGAACCGTGAGATTTGCTCTAGGCCACACCGTGCTTTTGCCACTTCCACTGCACACCAGAGATTCAGCACCATGCGCTTGGTGCAAGAGTATGACACTCATGACCCTAAGCCTACCCATTATTCATCATCGTCTTCTGCTTCCCTAGTGTTGCCCTTCTTGATGAAAAGGAGCAAGCTTGTTGAGATCGTTGCTGCAAAAAACTTGGTCTTTGCACTTGCACATTCTGGCCTTTGTGCTGCTTTTAGTAGAGGTGAGGGATTTGCCCCCCATTAGTTGAAAAGTTTGAATTTTTGTGGGGAAGCCTTAAAGATTGAAACTTTTTTAATTTTGTGTGAGTGGAGGTTCTAAGTTGCTAGTTCAATTGCCATTTTGATTGCCCTTTTTAATTGATCGTTGTTGTGATTGTATTGAATCCATAGATTTTTTTTTTTTATTTAATTTGGAGTGAATGGAATGGTGTGTTGCATGCAACAGAAAATTGGGTTTGAGTTTTTGATGTGTGAATCGAGGTGCTGGTAGCTATTTCAATTGTCATTGCCATTTCCCTTGAATTGGTCATTGATTGTGTTGAATCCATGGAATTTGACTTTTGTGTGTGTGTGTGTGTGTGTGTGAATGGAATGCTCAATTGCATGCAGAAAGTGATGCCCATTCTGGTTTTGTGTGATGCTTTCGGTAAAGTTGAGGATACCCATTAGTTGATCATTGTCAATTGTGTGTTAATCCTGGGGTCAGTTTGGTTTTGGGGGGTAGAAATTAGTTGAAAAATTTATGGGCCAGATTTTATATATATATATATATATATAATTCTATTCATAAATTTGATCCATGAACTTTTCACCCTGATGTTTACCCCAAAACCAAACTAATCTTGAAGTTTTTTTTTATTTATTTATTTAGTTTTTGGGGGGGTGGTGTTTGTGTGTGAATGGATGTTGCATGATGAAACAAATGGGGTTTGATCTTTTCATGTATGAATGTATGTACTGATAACCATTGCCATTACTGACCTTTAATTATTCGTTGTTAGGTTTGTATAGAATCCATGAAATTTTATTTTTTGTGTGAATGGAATGCTCAATTGCATGCAGGAACAAATGAGACTTTGCTTTTGTGGGTGTGTGTGTGTGTGTGTGTTTGTGTGAATGAGGCGCTGATCATTTCCATCACCCTCCTATATTTTTTTTGTCATTTCCTTTGTGCATTCCTTGCAGAAACAAATGAGAGGATTTGTTTTTTGAACGTGTCCCCTGATGAAGTGATCCGGAGCCTCTTCTACAATAAGAATAATGACTCACTTATTACAGTGTCCGTTTATGCTTCTGAAAACTTCAGCTCCTTGAAATGCAGATCCACGCGGATTGAGTGCGTACATTCTTTGGCTGCGCATTCAAATCTTCATCTTCGATTAATATTCACAACCAATGTTGCTGACATTATTATTCACTTCTGTTCCTAGATACATACGGAGGGGCAGACCGGATGAGGGGTTTCCTCTTTTTGAGTCCGAGTCTTTGAAATGGCCTGGATTTGTAGAGTTTGATGATGTCAATGGAAAGGTCCTAACTTACTCTGCGCAGGATAGGTACCTTCCTCATTTTCTTCTCTTTTTATTCCACTTGTACTGGATGCTTTTATGTTTATCCACTTGTTCTTCTATCTATCCTTTTATTGAATGCTATCAGGGTATACAAGGTCTTTGATCTCAAGAACTACACCTTGCTGTACTCCATCTCAGATAGGCATGTTCAGGAGATCAAGATCAGGTACTTTCTCTCTTCTGGATTGACTTTCTGATTCACTGCTCCGTTGTCTGCTGAAAATCCCATTTTACTAGATAAAATTCTACAAGTCATGAGCCTGATCACTTGCACTAAAACAGTTTGGAATTGGGACTCTAAATACAGTCAGCCAGGCTTCCCATTTTAGTCTGAAAATTTGTCACGCGATTTTACCACCCTTAATTTTTAGTTTTCCTTGAAGATATGTAACGACTCGTTTATTATCAACTTCTGAGAGGACTATTGGGCAGGAGATCCCTATTTTTGTTTAGCCTTGGCACAACTTTGTCATCTATCTTCCATACACAATTCTTTTTTCTACACTGTCCTATAGTGTTCAGGATTCCACTCCTTCATGGGTGTTTTCATAACTGGAGATTCTCCTGGGTCTCCTTGACTCTGTTCCCTTGTTCTCTAGTTCAAGATAGAAGGATCTGATCACTTGATTCTTCTATGTGTTATACTGTTTTTGTGCAAATCTTTCTTTAAATTACTAGCTCATTCGTCAAGTACAACATTGTTCCATCCTGATAAACCTATTTGGGAGTCCATAGCTTCACCAAAAGTAAAGTCCTGATGAGGATAGCAGAGCATAATAGAATTAATAGTAATGACTTGTATGTTTGTACCAGAAGGCTGTGTTCCCTTATATGTGTGTTGTGTGTGCTTATAGCTCAGAATTGTCCTATGGCTGTTTATCTGAGAAACTTTTTTGGCCTTACATTTTATAGAATGTTAAGCGTGCCTTAGGTCCTTTGACCAGTTTTTGTTAACAAAGTTTAACGGTTCTGGTGGAAGTTTTTGTGGCAATGTGCAATCTACGTTACAGTTTGGCATGCTATGTTGGAGCTTAATTTCAGCTGATCTTCTGTTGCAGTCCTGGGATCATGTTACTAATTTTCAATAGAGCCAGTGGTTATATCCCCCTTAAGATTCTATCCATTGAAGATGGAACAGTCCTCAAATCATTCAACCATCTACTTCACCGGAATAAGAAGGTGGACTTCATAGAGCAATTCAATGAAAAGCTTCTGGTCAAGCAAGAAAATGAGAACCTTCAGATTCTTGATGTAAGCTTCATTTTCATTTTCTTTTAAAATCACTTTGATATCTGTTTGTGTAGTGTCTTTCATGACTTCTCTTTTAAAGTTATTTTAATGTCTGTTTGTGTAATTCCTTCTGTCGATAGGTTAGAAATGCTGAGCTGATGGAGATAAGCAGAACTGAGTTCATGACTCCATCAGCATTTATCTTTCTGTATGAGAATCAGTTGTTCCTTACTTTCAGAAACCAAACAGTTTCTGTGTGGAACTTTCGCGGAGAACTTGTTACTTCATTTGAGGATCACTTGTTATGGCATCCAGACTGCAATACAAATAATATATACATAACAAGTGATCAGGATCTCATTATCTCTTACTGCAAGGCTGATTCTGATGTTCAATGGATAGAAGGAAATGGTAATACCATTTGAGCTTAGCTCTTTGTTTTCTGAATGGAGTAATCAACTAATCATAAATAGCTGTCAATTTGTTAAAGTGATTTAATATTCGTTATAATTTGCTTCTTGACACTGCAGCTGGGTCCATCAATGTCAGCAATATCTTGACTGGGAAAAGTCTTGCTAAAATTAATGCATCCAATAGCAGCACCAAGGCGAAGGAGTGCAGCGGTACTGGTTGCAGCTGTCGGAGCAGTCACTCATCCCAAATGAGGAGCACAGTTGCAGAGGCTTTAGAGGATATAACTGCCCTATTTTATGATGAGGATCGAAACGAGATATATACCGGTAACAGACATGGTCTCATTCATGTATGGTCTAACTGAAGACAAACTGACAGAGACTTTTCCTGCTTCGTCCAGACCGAGGAACAGCATGTTTGGCTTTTTGAGCTTTTGATGATGGGATTGCTTTAGGCATTGTACCATTAGTTGACGTGAAGTTGTTATGTAGCAATAGTTTATGCATAGAGTCAGTTGAAGAGTGAATCAGCCTTGAGTTCTGGAGAAGTTGGTACATATGCTTTTCTTTTACTTTGATTTTAGGTTTTTTCTAAAGGATTACCTTAATAATTTCTGTATAGTGCACTGAATATGTAGGATTCAGAGACAGTTGAGGCATCCTACTTGTTTTGTTGTCTTGGAATTCTAGGATGACATAGTTTGGGATGGTGGTAAAAAGGGCTCACTACATTGGTTTTTGGCCCTCATCTGTACAACAGTACAAATCTGTAATTCATTTAAGTTTATTGCCATTCTTGAAGAATGGCTAAGAACATGGGCACTATGAATTGCAGACATGATCATGTGAATTGGCTGTGTACTCCTTTTTTCTTTTTCATGGTCACCTTCCCATGTGGAGTCTCGCTGTGCTGCTCTTTTATGGTAACCATGGTCAAGCTTAGTAGCTACGTTTGAACTCAAACTAGTTAAAACCTGTCTTACAATTTAGTTCTATTAAAGGGAGAATGAGATTGACTATCTTAATTTGTTTTTCTCAAAAGAGCTCACGATTAAAATATGATACTAGTGCTTGGTTGAATCAATCAGTATATTACTTGCTCTTATTTAGATTTTGGATTAGGATTTTATGAACAGACACTCTAGCCCTTGTTAACGGACTATGATGTACTCCATTCATTCAAGTTTCAAACCAAAAGAAAAAATTATGAAGGGCGTCCAGTATATAAAAGACAATAATTTTATGTTATGTCGAGGCTCACTTTCAAAACAACGAAAAATTAAATTCTCTTCCAAAACAAGGAAAAATTATATTTTAAATATAAATAGTTGAAAAAAATTGTCGAGCCAAATGTAATTTCTTATAAAATCCTGCCTTGTCTAAGAATTTTTTTTCAATTTAATTATTTTATATGTCTCTATAATATTACTTAATTTTAAATTAAACCCTTAGAATTTAAAAATTCTTAATTAAACTTTTATATTATATACAATTTTTTAATTAAATTCATACGAATAATAACAATAAAAAAAAAAATATTTATAATATATTTCATTTTTATCTATCTTCATCTCCTTCTATATCATCCTGCGCACCCAAACAACCTACCCACAACACCCATTATGCATAGTTCATAAGAAATCATTCCAAAAAGTGTAATCAAAACCCAAGCAAGAACTACGAGGAGAGCTTTCTCCTTCATTGTTACCAGCCTGCATTATCACCGCTACCACTGTTCATGTGACAATTCAAATCACCCCGCCAACCCCCTGTTACATTCTTTTTGTTGCTTGAAATTTGCTCAATCTAGGAAAAAGAAAAAGAAAAAGAAATAAAGGGGGTTTCTTGGCAGTGATGCGATTCAATGCGATGGTCCTGTAGCAGTGGTGGTGCCTCGATAAGCGTGTGGATGTTGATTATGGCTCGCGACAGCACATGATTGACGATGCGGCTGTGGCGATGAGCGCACAACGGCGCTGTCCGCGGTGGAGGATCTGTCTTCGGCACCTGATGGTCGATGAGTTGAAGCGGAAGTGAAGGGCGGAGGCTTGGTGCTCGGTTGATGGTGGAGTGCGCAGCTGAGCAAACTCTGCATACAAACCCCATGTTTATGTCTTCCTTTTCCTCTTCTTCATTTTACTTCCTCTTCATTGTATATATAAATCACAAATCCTGTAAGCATTTGTTCGATCACCCATTCAACATGCATTGTCCTTTCACTTTGCCAATCCCTAGTTAGATTTTTTTATTTTTTTAAAATCGTGTGCTTGGCCTCGGTTTCTTTCTAATTATCTTTGGTAGACTATACTAAAAAGGAGAATGCTCACGTTAATCCCTGATCAAACAATCATTAGTTAATCGTTAGATTTTAGTGACGTGACATGTGGCATGCCATGTGTTAATGATGTGTCAATAACGTGTCACATTGATCCCACATGGCACATATCAAAATAGGTTTAGATTAGTCTTTGAAATTTTTTAAAATGTGTCAAAAAAGTTCCTGAAATTTTAAATGTTCAAAATAGCCCCTAAAATGTTTTAAAATATGTTAAAAAAATCCCGAATTCTAAATTTCTCCCCTTTTGGTACATAAAATTTAAATCCTCGATAATTTTTAAACATTTATTTTTCTCTCATTTTTACACCATGTTAAATAATCCTAAGTTTTAAATATTCTAAACATAATTAAAAGTTTGATTAGTCCAAATTTGAGACCTCCATGTTTAGTTAACATAATTAATTTATTAGCTATTACATTAAGTTTCTTAGAATAAAATAGGTTTTAAAATATTACAAATAGGAATAAAGGGAAATATTATATTATCAAGCATGGATGAAGTTTATTAAGAGCTTCTTTGGAATATTGTAATTGTAATTTGGGAAGAAATTTCGTATCAAAAGAGTTTATCGTGACAATAAAAAGAGATTCTATTATCATGTCAAATGTAATTGTAAACAATCTCAAATATGAGAGTTCTAATTGAGTTCAAGTAGAGAATTGTGTCTCTTATTCCACCTCAATAACGATGGGTTACAAGAAATTATCGCCTTTTAGGGATGTTGATTCAAATAGAGTAAACACAATAGCCACTCCATTTTGGCTATTGTGACTCTCTAGTTATTGAGCATTTATTCAATTATTATAAAATGCCCTTATAATATAATCTAATTTTATTCCTAGTTTTATTTATACTTAATACAATTAATATTTTTGTTTCAAATTTTCACATTTTTAATGTTTTTGTTTTTGGTCAAATTCTTGATGAAATATATTACATTTATATTTTTACTTAATTAACAAAGAAATTTAACAAATTGATTTTGTTAATTTTAAATATAGTTTTCAAATCGATTCTTTTTTGAAAAAAAGTAGATAACACAATAATCAAAGAATCCCAAATAAGGGAGGTGAGAAAAAAGCTCGAAGGTTGCATATAATCAAGTAAAGTAAATAAGCAAAGAAAAAACACCTTATAAAATTATGAAAAAATGATAGCTAATTCTCCCACTATTTATCACATATACTCATATCATATTATATTTATCACCACCTTATTAATTTAATGATGTATTGAACCAATACTTTTACATTTAATCGAAATAACATGTCATAGCCTCAAAATTAGGAACCACTCCTGTTTAAACTTTAGCTAAGTAAATATATTGAGAGTCAAAATGAGAAACCACGAAGTACTTCTCTCATATGTATTGTATTTCTTATATTATGTGAAAATATAATTTAATATATTTAATTGAGGAATCAACCAAACATGAAATACCGTATTATAAAAGCAAAAATTTTGATTAAATTTAATTATTTTAAGTAATAATAAAATTAAGAATAAGATTATATTATATTAGAAAGACATTTTGAAATAAATAAACAAAAGTTCAATAAATAGGGAGTGACAATAGCTAAAATGGAGTGGCAATAGTCACTCCCCTTTATGAGAGATTAAATTGCTTACAACTCGTCCAACAATAATAACATGTTGATAATACGTGATCTTCTCATTATTATACTATTTTAAAGAGATCTTTGTTTACGTATATTGTGAAAATATGAGAGAAATAATTGGATTTAACAAATATTAATAATTTAAATTTTATGAAATAAAATAGGAGAAATTTGGGATTCACGACTATTTTGAAACATTTTAGAAAATTTCAGAAACTATTTTGACATATTTAAAATTGCAGGGACTAATCTGAACCTATTTTGATCCGATACCACGTCAGCATGCCACGTGGGATCAATATGACACATCATCGACATGTGGCATGCCATGTGTCACTTAATGTGCCGCTTTAGCAAAATATAACGGGTAACTAATGGTTATTTAACCAGGGACTAATGTGACATACGGAATGTAATTTCATGAACTAAATAGTTAATTTTAAAATTTTAGGGACTAAAGTAAAACATATTTACAATTTTGGGGACGAAAGTGACATTTTTACTTATTATGAATACAAATAATACAATTCTATTTTTATATCAATGGTTAATTATAGGGACTCAATTAGAAAATTTTATATAATATAGGGACTTGATTAAAAAAAATTTAATTATAGGGACTTGATTGGAAATTGGATGAAATTAACGGGATCTATGGAGTAATTAAAATTTTTCTTTATTCAATATGTCACTAGGCTTGCAAGTAATTTCCGACATAATTATCCACTAGACCAATAGGGCTGGCTCGTGATTATGCTTCATTGAACATTTTAGTTTCATATTTATGAAACAAGAAATGTTATTTTGACTCACACTTTATGGGACACTATGTCCACACATTCACATTTATTATTGAATTGGAAGTGGACCCTGCTTGGTTTGTGTCCCAGACCTAATCCAATGATGGATGTGAATGTGTCGACACGGTATCCCACAAAGTGTGAGTCAAAATAACATTACTCTTATGAAACCATGCTGGTCAAGCTTATACTCTACGTCCTTTCTTTTAAACTTCTTTTTTTTAAAGACATTATAATTATAAATTCTTTCTAGAGAGTTAGGGGAAGGGAAATGGTGAGATCCAAACACAGAATTTTCCACCCAAAAAGTGTAAGAGACAAATACAATACTAAACTGTAGACTCAAGCACATACCCCACGTCCTTTCATTTTCTTTGATCGTAGATTGATTATCAGAAAAATATATACCAGGAAACTTACATAGACTTCTATTCATATGATGAAAATTTATGTCTTAAAGAAAATCAGTAACATCTACTCCAACACGTGAAATCAAACATAAATCAAAGTAATATTTTCCAATTTTAACTTTTACATGATTTTGCTAATTAGTAATGACTGACGAGTGTTGTGTCCAGCTACTCCAAATTTTTTAAATCTATTAAATAAAAAGATCACGTGATGGAATGGAAGAATATTCTGTTAACTTTCACATTTTTGTAACAGATAATGGGGTCAGGGATGTAATTAACCTTTTTTTTAGTATAGGGACCCAATTAAAAATTTTTAAAATGTAGGGACTCAATTGAAAATTTGATGAAACTATAGGAACTAGCGGATTAATTAAACAAAAAAAAATGAGATAGTTATCAGTTATGTATGTATATATTTTTTAACAAATAAAAATTTACGAACAATATATGAAATGAGACTAGATTGAGACTCAAAATAATTAACACAGAGCACAACTCAAGTAGCATCCCAATTAGTTGCTACTGCTCAGGTGCAAGAATCTGATAGCATCCCTTGATTTGTGTACAATATGTTAGGATCTTTTGTTTCCTTATTTGTAACTTTTTACCATTAGGTAGATTGATTTTCTGTATTATATATATGTATCTTGTATTCCATTTTGATATATAGCAATAATAGAGCATTGCACACAAAAGGCTTCTGTGTTTTCTTTTCTCCCTAAGAGTCAAAACTCTTATTATGGTATCAGAGCTCCACTTGGAGCTCTGCTGATACCCACCTTGATCCATGACTACTGACAACACAAAAAATGACTCACCTAAAAACCAAGATCTCTCACAAAACCCATCTAGCCCTTATTATATCCATCCTAGTGAGAGCCCTTTATCTGTTATTGTCACACCTCCCTTAACAGGAAATAATTATCATTCCTGGTCAAGATCCTTTAAAATGGCCATTATTTCCAAGAACAAGCTTGGTTTTTTAACCGGCTCCATTCCCATACCAACCACAGATAATTCTTTACACTCACCTTGGGAGAGATGCAACAATTTGATTATATCTTGGTTACTAAATTCTCTTTCACAATCAATAGCCCAAAGTGTTATTTCCCTTGATTCAGCTGCAGAAATTTGGAGTGACCTCCGAGAACGATTTTCTCAAGGGGATTTGCTCAGAATAGCTGAACTTAAGGAGGAAATATATGCCCTCAAGCAGACCTCTCAAACTGTCACAGAATACTACACCAATCTCAAAACCATATGGGAAGAACTGGACAACTATCGCCCTCTTCCCTCTTGCAACTGCCCAGCAAAGACATACCACCAGCAAGACTTCATCATACGATTTCTCAAGGGCCTCGATGAGCGTTTTTCAGTGGTTCGTTCTCAAGTCCTCCTCATGGATCCTCTTCCATCCGTTAATCGCGTATTCTCCATGGTCATTCAACAAGAACGTCAACAAGGTTCTGGAATCACCATGGGAGAACATAATGCTCTACTCAACCCCACAAGAAATCAACGGCAACCACCGACTGGACGAGGACGTGGCAGCTCGAATGGTGGAGGCAGAAGCGGATCCAACAAGCTCTGCACATGCTATGGCAGGACTGGACATACCGTTGACGTGTGCTATGTGAAGCATGGTTATCCTTTTGGCCACCCTCGCTACCCCGGGAAGCCACGTATTTTTCGCTCTCCTAGCTCCAACTCTGCCGCCGTCAATCATGTTGCTGTAGGTGATCGAGGGCAGAAGCAGCAAGAAGGAGAGCAAGGTCCGGGAAACAAGGAAATTGGATCGGGTTTCAGTTTGACTCCAGCCCAATACAACAGCCTTTTGGCCCTTCTCCAACACCCAAATGTTGCTGCTTGTTCAAGTCCCATGGACAATTCCAAGCCCAATCAAGTTCATATGTCACACACAGCATTGAATGGACCAACTCACAACTCTGATCCATCTAGTGGTAACTCATATAAGCATGCTTACATCACTTGCGCTGTGAACAATTTATCCAGTGCCACACACACACAAAGCATAAAACCATGGATAGTTAATTCTGGAGCCACAGATCACATTGCTTCATCTCTAAATTTATTTCAGGCATACACAAAAATTAATCCCGTCATTATTCATTTACCCAATGGGTCCACTGTTACTGCATATCATTCTGGAATTATTCAATTTTCCCCACAACTCATTCTTCATGATGTTCTATATGTACCTACCTTTCAATTTAATTTGATTTCTATCTCAAAATTAACTTCAACTTCTTGCTATTCTCTCACATTTGCGTTTGATTTTTGCAAAATTCAGGAGGTGAACTCATTGAGGATGATTGGTTTGGCTAAAGAAAAGAAAGGTCTTTATTTTTTGGAAGATAGCAAGATCAGTGTTAAACCCTCTACCAATAATGTCACCATCAACCACATCACCATCACTCCTATCACAACCACCAACCTTTGGCATTTTAGATTAGGACATCTTTCTGAAAATCGATTAAACACCTTGCGTCAAACTTATCCTTTTATTTCAAAAGGTGTTGACGAGGCATGTGATGTGTGTCATCTGGCCAAACAAAGGAAATTATCTTACAAACCAAGTTTGAATAAAGCATCCAAAATATTTGAGTTAATTCATCTTGACATATGGGGTCCTTATTTTAAGCAATCAGTGCATGCTCATAAATACTTTTTAACTATTCTTGATGATTTTAGTCGCTATACTTGGGTAATTTTGTTAAAATCCAAGGCAGAGGTCCAAACCAATGTAGAACATTTTATTAATTTTGTTGAAACCCAATTTGAAACTAAGGTAAAATGTATTCGATCTGACAATAGACTAGAATTTTTCTTAAAAACCTTTTTATCCGCTAAAGGTATTTTACATCAAACCAGTTGTGTTGAGACTCCCCAACAAAATGGGAGAGTTGAACGAAAACATCAACACATTCTCAATGTGGCAAGAGCCTTAATGTTTCAATCTCATTTGCCCATACATTTCTGGTCCTATGCTATCAAACATGCAGTTTATCTTATTAATCGTGTTCCTTCTCCTGTCATTGGAAACAAGACTCCTTTTGAACTCTTATTTAAGCAATTACCCAATTTATCCATACTCAAAGTTTTTGGTTGTTTATGTTATGCATCAACACAAGTGTCCCATCGACACAAATTTGATCCTAGATCTAGACGTGGCATTTTCCTAGGATATCAAAATGGAATTAAAGGATATATTATTTTTGATCTTGACACAAGAGAAATTTTTATTTCTAGAAATGTTCAATTTCATGAGACACATTTCCCTCTCCATCAAACTAACAAAGCCAAACCTCCCTCTGATCCACTCACTCTCCCGCATGGACCAAACACATCCCTCTTTGAGCCCTTTCCACATACACCACTTACCCAACAACCTAACTCCCCCGTAGTGCACTCTGACACTCAACCAAACAATATAGTGGACAAAATTCCAAGCCCAAGCCAAGACACACCAAGCCCAAATCGCAACACATGTCCTCATAATTCACCTTTAGTTGAACAACCTGTAGAGACTGAGAATTCACCATCCTCCTCCTTCACACCACTAAATTCACCACTTGTAGTTCCATTGCAGCAATCACAGCGCAACACGCGACCACCAGCCCATCTAGCTGACTATTATTGCAATTCTCTTCTTCTTCCTATGCCAAACAATCAATCCTCAAGATGTTTACATCCAATTAGTTCTGTTCTTTCTTATGCTAACATTTCTTCTTCTCACAAACATTACCTGATGTCATTGTCAATGGATTCCGAACCAAGTAGTTACCAGGCGGCTAAACAATTTGATTGTTGGAATGAGGCAATGAAGACTAAAGTAGAGGCATTGGAATTGAACAATACCTGGTCCATTGTTGGTCCATTGTTGATGTTCCCCCAAATGTAAAGCCCATTGGTTGCAAATGGGTTTACAAGATCAAGCGGTGCCCAGATGGATCGGTGGAACGATATAAAGCACGACTTGTGGCAAAAGGTTTTTCTCAAACAGAGGGAGTAGACTATTTCGAGACATTTTCCCCGGTTGTAAAAATGGCCACTATCAGACTTGTCTTGGCTATTGCTTCCATTAATCACTGGAGCATACAACAACTTGATGTTAACAATGCTTTTCTTCATGGAGACCTTTCAGAGGATGTTTATATGGCTATCCCACCAGGCGTCCCTGTGTTCGGTGCATCCAAGTGTTGTAAATTGCTTAAGTCCCTGTATGGGTTAAAGCAGGCTAGCAGAAAATGGTATGAGAAATTATCTCTTTTGCTTCTTTCTTGTGGGTATCAGTAGGCTCAAGCTGACCATAGTTTGTCTCTCAAAGCTAATGATTCTAGTTTTACTGCATTAATTATTTATGTTGATGACATTGTCTTAACTGGAAATTCTCATGCTGAAATGTCTTACATTAAGGATATTTTGCACTCTAATTTTCGGATTAAAGATCTTGGAATTCTTAAGTATTTCTAGGTATCGAGGTCGCACATTCTGCTACTGGCGTGTCTCTTTGTCAGCGGAAATACTGCCTTGATCTCCTTCGTGATTCAGGTTTATTAGGATGTAAACCATGCTCTACTCCTATGGATAGTTCTCTCAGACTTTCCCAAGATGATGGTGAACCTCTTATTGATGTGCTGTCATATCGCCGCCTTGTTGGACGCTTATTGTACCTCACTACAACTCGTCCCGACATTTCTTTTGCCACCCAACAGCTAAGCCAATTTATGGCAAAGCCAACTACTTGTCATTTTGCTGCAGCATTGAGAATCTTGAAGTACCTCAAGGGTTGTCCAGGAAAGGGGTTATTGTTTCACCGAGATTCACCATTGCAACTACTTGGTTATAGTGAAGCCGACTGGGGAACTTGTGTCGATTCAAGATGGTCAATCACCGGGTACTGCTTCTTCATTGGAAGCTCTCTCATTTCATGGAAAACCAAGAAGCAAAACACAGTTTCCAAGTCTTCAACAGAGGCAGAATATAGAGCTCTTGCTTCCACAACATGCGAGCTACAATGGCTTGTCTATTTGCTCAATGATTTAAAAATTTCTTGTTCTCGTCCACCCATATTGTATTGTGACAACCAAAGTGCTTTGTATATTGCTACCAATCCTGTTTTTCATGAAAGAACAAAGCATTTGGATATTGATTGTCATTTAGTTCGGGAGAAGGCACAAGCCGGGTTAATGCGTCTACTTCCTGTTTCATCCCAATATCAATTGGCTGATATATTTACCAAAGCATTGCCTCCAAGATTTTTCGGTTCTTTTCTATCCAAGCTAGGAATGGTGAATTTATTTCACCCTCCAGCTTGTGGGGGGGGGGGGGGGGGTAACACAGAGCACAACTCAAGTAGCAGCCCAATTAGTTGCTACTGCTCAGGTGCAAGAATCTGATAGCATCCCTTGATTTGTGTACAATATGTTAGGATCTTTTGTTTCCTTATTTGTAACTTTTTACCGTTAGGTAGATTGATTTTATGTATTATATATATGTATCTTGTATTCCATTTTGATATATAGCAATAATAGAGCATTGCACACAAAAGGCTTCTGTGTTTTCTTTTCTCCCTAAGAGTCAAAACTCTTGTTAATAATAATAATAATAATCATCATCATCATGCTATGTATCTCAAAAAAATATATACATAACTTTTTTTTTTTATAAAAATCATTATAATTATTGGATGAAATATGATAGTGTAACCCATTGATTGATTTAAAGACAAACAATTATAACACAATTATAGATATAAAATTCTAGCAAAGTTTCTTATTATAATGTTAATTGTGAAAATCATGATTTCCGGTGGAAAATCATGACGTTGAAATAAAACCAGTCACCCAAAAATTTCCATCCCTGCTAATGATTTTTGGTGGAAAAAAAATTTAGAAAATGTATGCAATAGTATTCATTGAGTTCGGACTTGCTTTCCCTCTTGCCGTATATTTTGCGATTAGAAGGATATATTTCTTGTCACCGGGGTTGCACTTTTGACAAACTCCAAACTGTACAATATTCTTTAATCTCCATCCACACGGCTTGGTAGTTGTTGATCTCAAAGATTAAACAAACCTTATTTCCCTCCACTATGGCTTCCAATTCCTCCAAGCTTGCCTTCCTCTTTGTTCTCGTTAGCTTCTTCAACTTCCAAACTACTAAAGCACGAGATCTTCAATATGTCTATTTCTGCTCAAGAGGAAATATATTACATGTATATTTAATATAATAGTTGATATGACATTTATTAAAGGGTTAAATGCATTTTACCTCCTACATTTAAGGTGTTCTGCAATATAATTTAGACCTTGTCTTATAAATTTGTGCAATATAAATTCAA
Source organism: Dalbergia cultrata (assembly GCA_031216105.1). Lineage (NCBI taxonomy): Eukaryota > Viridiplantae > Streptophyta > Magnoliopsida > Fabales > Fabaceae > Dalbergia > Dalbergia cultrata. Next base: position 69,042,844 of record CM062353.1, read on the forward strand.
CTTGTATAAAATCAATTATAATGAGTTCATATTTCATAAATTATCTTAAATTTTATTCACAAAGTATTTTAAATTTGAATTATAAAATTTAGTTGTTATATAAATAAAATGAAATGATACGTAAATATAATATTATGTAACATAAACTGAATATTAAAAAAAGTTAAAATACAATAAAATGAATAAAAAAATAACATTAAACGAAAATTTAATAAATATAAAGAAATTATAATGAAATATAATAAAAGTGAGATTCACCAAAATGAAAAAAAGTATACTTGTGTGTGTAAAATTTTTTAAAATTTTCTCTCTATAAATAAAAGTTAAAATCCTCTATTTTAAGCCGATAAAATCTTTCTTTAAAATCTATTAGATTCTGCAATTTCTTTTAAATTAATAACCAAATAAAATATTTTATCAGAATAAATTTTAAATTTTTTTAAAAATTATATTTTTTTCTATAATTACTCCATTCAAATGTACACTAAAATTGCGACAGTTCGGCAGGAATCTTGTGCGCTTGTGTGGCTCACTTTTTGGAACGAACATTGAAAAAAAAAAAAAAAAAAAGAATTCCAGAAACCCACACATTCAAGATGAGCCACGTTGCCTCTCTATAGGTTGAGAAAAACACTCAAACGCAGAGCCAATTAACATAGATGTTGGGCAGGAAGTTGGCCCACTAACCTAAGGGGAAAAAAAAACTAAAAAAGAAGAAAACAGAATGGCTGTACGATAAATGTAAAAGTGATAAACGTGGATGAGAGATGGTTTTTGGTTCATCCACAAACATAGCGTTCCGTGATTCCTCAAGTGTTAACACATCCACAAATAAATCAAATACCTTATGGGCCGTGCTCAAGTGCTAAACATAGTTAATGCTTTTGGTGCTCAAAGTGACGAGGCTAAATAAGGGTGTGACGTATGTTTACATAGAGGTGTCATTAAATGATTTTGTTTATGTTTTTAGCCAATTTTATTACCCATATAGTGTTTAGTTAGGTCAATACAATAAATGTTTTTACTAGTGAAATATATATATATATATATATATAGATTGTGCTCTTTAATTTTATTTCACATGGAAAATTAGGTAATAGTTAAAATATAAATTACATTCAAAATGTTAATTTAAAATGTAAATATTGAAAAAGCACATGGTGTAAATAGAATGATATATTAGAATATTTAGTTGTGAAAAATTAAATATGATGTAGTTCTACAGCCATATATATATATGATTGTAAATGTTTCTATTTTATAATATTGAAAGTACTATTTATTACTCTAAATTCGACTAACCGAATTATTAAAAAAAATTAAATAAGAAATAAACATAAGAAAAATTAAAAAAAAATTGAAAAGGAGAAAACACTATTTATAACATTGAATTCGAGCGAATTCTTAAAAAAAGGGTAAAAAAGCAAATGAAAAAAACAACAAAATATCATAAAATTCAAGAAGAAAAACGTTCTATTTATTACACTGACTTTGGACTAATCGATTTCTACAAAAGAAATAAAAAAATCAAATCAAATGTAATTAAAAAGGAAAAAATTAAAATTAAAATTAAAAAAATTGGAAAAATTGTAATGTTTTGAATTTGGAATAACGGAATTTTGAGAAAAATTAACTCTAAGGTGCATTTTCAGGTGCAGATAACTAAAAAATCTGCAAGATGAAGATATGAGATGGGCCAATGAATAGAAGACATGTGGAGTGGATTTTGTTGGTGTATCATGCAACTGATTCACATATGATACACTATAGACAAGCAATTACATCTTGCAAAAGGAACAAGTCTCCCTCATCGGAGCCACTGCCCTCAAGCCACTGCTTGTTCGAACCGGTCTAGCCGCCGCCATGAGCACCGCCGTAACGCCATCGGCTTTGTTTATTGTCAATGTTGATTGCCAGCAATCTCAGGAAAGGGTGCTGCGACGGATAAGGTGAGAATGACTCTCTTCTCCTCCTCCACGTCCCTTTGCCATGGGCCACACCTGATCCACGCCCTTCTCCTCCCGACGGTGGCAAAGACACAAAGGGAGTCGTGGATCATCCTCGTGCTGCAATGTATGAACAAGCTCGGAGATGGAGCAGCTCCAGATTCATGCACTTCACCTCATCGATGGGTTTTGGAGGCTGGAGGAACGACTTCACGACAATGGAGTTGTGCCTTGATGCTAAAATCGGAGACTCTAACGAGCTCCTTCTTCTTGCTGCAGTTTCACATCGCGACGGCAACGGAAGAGACACTGGTCGAGGACAAAACCTGTGACCATGAACTCCAAATGGAACAACGAGAAGAACATAGTCAGTAGGCACACTAGAAGCAATGGTGGTGGGTGGTGTGGTAATGAGTGGTCTCGATGGACGAGCACGGGGTTTGAAGGCGAGGTTGCTGCAGATCTTCAAGGTGGAGCATGGGGATGAGGCATGGTGGTTGACAAGAAGGGAAAGGGAGATTTGTGGTGGCTGTAATGGAGGGCATGGGGATGAGGCATGGTGGTTGACGGTGGGATTAGTTTGAGTGACAGAGATAGATTTTTCATTGGAAATATCTATGGTATACCATATTAGATTGGAGGCATGATAAACCCACTCCACATGTCTTCTATTCATTAGCCCATCTCATATCTTTATCTTGCAGATTTTTTAGTTATCTGCACCTAAGAATAGCCCTAACTGCAAAATTAAAAGAAGAATGATGCACGTGTGTTGAAATCAAAGTAGAGGTAACAAGATCATTTATGCCACATGCCATGTTGCACACCTACACTTGACCACCATAGGCATTGACCAACCAAGACATGAGAGCAACAGCCTAGTCAAATCAATACAGATGTAACAGCCCACGGGAAACATGCAAGTGCTGCACAATTCCTTCCCAGGGCACCGAAGAACGAACCTTGAAATAAAGCTACTGACCGGCAGATGCACGTGGACGTACGAGCACTAGCTTGACTGACTTGTTTTGTTGACTTGCCTTCTTCGCATTCGCTAGGCATCCCACCATGGGAAACCAAGTATTTCTACTTCGCGCATGCAGGTCGCCCAGCAATGCCCAAAGAAATCCGGACAAACCCTAAACTACAACACTCCTTCCATCCACAGTTTGGTAGTTGATGTTCTAAAAGATTGAACAGACTTTATTATGGCTTCAAATTCCTTGAACCTTGTCTTCCTCTTTATTCTTGTTAGCTTCTTCAACTTCCAAACTCCTGAAGCTGAGGAGGTTACTTATTTCCGACACTATTGCTCAGAAAATAAAACCACCGCAAACAACACATTCCAAGCGAAAGTCATGACTCTCCTCACTTCCTTATCTTCCAATGCCACAGTCAGAAATTTTTACAACGACACAGTCAGCGACAGAAATGCCTCCAACGCAGTGTATGGGTTGTTCATGTGCAGGGGTGATGTACCCTCTAACCTCTGTGGACAGTGCGTCCTAAACGCAACCCAGAGACTATTCTCGGAGTGCTACTTGTCCACATGGGCTATAATTTGGTACCACGAATGCATGGTTCGGTATTCCAATAGCTCTTTCTTCTGCACCATGGAAACAAGGCCTGCGTTTCGCTTGTCGACCACCGCCGCCTATGTCCCCAACCAGGCAAGCCTTGTGCCTTTGTTACGCCACACCTTGAACGAAACTGCAGATGAAGCTGCTTTTTCTCCTGTTGGTGACAGATATGCCACAAAGGAAGCAAAGGTCTCTGAAAATCAGACCCTTTTCTGCCTAATTCAGTGTACGCTGGACATATCACCCAAAGATTGTAGAGAATGTGTTACATCCATTATAGGGTTTATGATTCCAGAAGGAAGGCTGGGCTGGAAATCTTTTTCGCCTAGTTGTACTGTTAGGTACGAATTATATCCATTCTATCCTGTCAATGCACCAGGACAAGGAGGAGTTCTTCCTGCAACGAAGCATTTAGAAACAGACTCAATATATTCACAGGATCCTGGTTATCTTTCTCACAATTGCGCAAGTTATGGTTATCAGGATTACCAACAAGATATTGACACCCTCCTCTTTTACCTGTCTTCGAACGCCACCAGCTCCAGCAACAACAGATTCTACAAGGCTGACGTTGGAGGCACAGTGTTCGGCCTCTTCATGTGCCGTGGGGACATTCCCCCTGGACTATGCGGGCAATGTGTTGTAAACGCTACCCATCAAATAGCCTCCAAGTGCTCCTCGTCTATGTTCGCAAAGGCCATAATTTGGTACGATCACTGCTTTCTTCGTTATTCCAATCAGCCTTTCTTCTACAAAATGAGCACGAGCCCAAGATTTGACAACTTGAATGTCAGCAAAGTTAATGACTTGGAAAGCTCCTTTAGATTCTCAGTATTGTCAAATGCATTGGCTAAGGTGGCCAAAGAGACTGCGTCAAGTGATGAGAGATATTGGACCCAATCATTTATTTTGAATGATAACCAAACACTCTATGTTCTTGCTCAATGTACGCAGGATCTGCCCATCCTTGAATGTCATAGCTGCCTATCCGATGTGATTGGATCAGCAATTCCGTGGTCTCGTTTGGGAAGTGTAGGGGGAAGAGTTCTATATCCTAGTTGCACAATGAGGTTCGAGTTGTTCCAATTTTACAGGATTGATACCGAAAAACACGCTCCTCCTCCTCTAATTCATTCACCTGCAGTTCTTCCTCCACCTACAGGTAAAGTCTCAACTCAAATAATATATTGTTAATATACTCTCGATGTCAAGCTAAGTCTTATACATAGTAATAGATTGATCATTAAAAATATAATTATATAAATGTTACAGAAAATTATTGATTAATATACATATAAAATTTACACAAGAAAATTTATATTCCCTTTTTTATCCCAACATCATACCCTTGGAGTTGGCCATAAATTTCAATTTATGTTAACGTTTATACTAGTATTTACATTTGATGCCGATCTATCGGTCTATATGTATAATATTAAAGTTCTTCCACTGTATCACTGACACGTGATATTAATAAATTTAATTAAATATTTTTATTAAAATTTTTAGAATATAATTCGTTTAAAAGTAAATATATTTAAATATATTATGTATTTAATCTAGCTATATAAATGAGTTAGATTAAAACCCTTTAAAAAAATAATTTGATGACATGGTGTCCCATCCAATAATGAATGGAAGTATATGACATGGTGTCCTATACATATTATGTATAAATAATATTCCTCTTAATACTTTAACTCATTTTTTTTTTGTCAAGGTTATTATAACTCATGTTGGTTTATCTTTTCAACACAGAGAAAAAAGGCCGGCCACAAACGGTTACCTTGATTGTTGTTTCTATTATTGTTTCAATGATACTCCTCTCTTCCTGCTGCTATTTGCTACGGAGAAAAGCAAAAAAGAGTTACAAACATATTCTTAAAGAAAATTGTATGTATCATGGAAAAAACAAATTTCAATGCATAATTTTTAATTAATAATTTTATAAAACTTTGCAAACTTAGTTTAACTATTCAAACATTTTGCTCTAGTTGGACATGAAAGTACCACTGTAGAGTCACTGCAATTTGATTTGGCTATAATTGAAGCAGCAACAAACAACTTTTCCTCGTACAATAGGATTGGCAAAGGTGGATTTGGAGAAGTTTACAAGGTGTGAGAAAATGTAATAAAATTTATTTCTTTTATTTTTTTCACATAATTAATGGTCTATATATTTTTAGGGTGTTCTTCACGATGGACGGCATATAGCTGTAAAAAGACTTTCAAGAAGTTCTACACAAGGTGCAATTGAATTCAAGAATGAGGTGTTATTGATAGCCAAACTCCAACACATAAATCTTGTGGCATTCATAGGATTTTGTCTTGAAGAGCAAGAAAAAATACTTATCTACGAATATGTTCCAAACAAGAGCTTGGATTGCTTTCTATTTGGTTTGAAGCTTTTGGCCTTACACTTTTAATTTACTTATTTTAAATTGTAAAATATTAATGACTTCATTGCATTATATCTTAAACAATGTGAAGTGTCTTATTATATAAAACAGGTGTTATTTATTTATTATTTTAGTAAAAACATTGTAGGTGCCCATTCAGAGAAGTTGTTAAGCTGGTCAGAACGCCACAATATTATAGGAGGAATTGCTCGAGGAATTCTTTATTTACATGAATATTCACGTCTTAAAGTTATACATCGTGATCTTAAACCCAGTAATGTGTTATTAGATGAAAATATGAATCCGAAAATTTCTGATTTTGGTCTTGCCAAAATTGTTGAAATAGATCACCAACAAGGATCTACAAACAAAATTGTTGGAACATGGTAAGCTTTTAGTCCACATTTGTACCCTTTCCTCTATATTTATCCTTTATATGGCATATTGAAACTTATTTGCCATTAATTTGTTCTTCCCAATCTTATAGGGGTTACATGTCTCCAGAATATGCAATGTTGGGACAATTTTCTGAGAAATCAGATGTGTTCAGTTTTGGAGTCATGATCCTTGAGATTATTACAGGAAAAAAGAATATAGGTTCTTATGAATCAGACAACGTTGCTGATGGTCTCCTAAGCTTAGTGAGTGAAATAATCAAGCAATGTTTTCCTTTTACTTTTCATGTATTACGTAAAAGATAAAATAAAAGTAAGAAATTGTAATGATTTGACTAAGTTGACAAAATATTTACAGGTGTGGAGACAATACAAGGATCAAATGTCATTAAGCATCTTGGACCCAAAATTGAAAAAAAATTATTCTACTTTTGAAGTTATGAGGTGCATTCAAATTGGTTTATTATGTGTTCAACAAGATCCGAATGATAGACCTACAATGATGACAGTTGTTTCCTACTTTAGTAATCACTCGATAGAATTGCCTTATCCACAAGAACCAGCATTCTTCCTGCGCCGTAAAATGCATTCAAAAACAGCTGTGCTAGAATCAAGTTTTAGCTCTGTTAATGAAATGTCTATAAGTAACTCTCTTCCTCGTTAGCAAGGCATTTTTCTCTTGATAAAATCGATAGCGAGTTGATTTCTCATCATACATCATTATCTACTATTTCTAATGTATACAAACTTTCATTTGGTGCTTTTAATTAATGGTGGACATCAAATTATGTTTTATTGACAGTTGAGTTAAATATGTGTCTTTACTCTTTATCTTAAATTATTTTTCAGTCTTTTTAATATCAATTTTTGTTTAACTTCAATTTTTCTTTTAGCATGTTTGTGGAGCATATATTATGCACATTTGTATTCCCAACATCTTAGTTACCACTATAAGCACAAAATATATACCGCAAGTTATTAAAACTAGATGCCGACCAGCACAATGTGCAAATTATAGTGACCATAATTGGTGGCACTTCAAAGTCTAGGCGAATCAATCATGCAATTAAAAAAGTGAGTAAAATATGAATATAATTTCGATTTGAATTGAATAAACTATCTATCACAATCACCAGTAGAAGTATTTAAACTAATGAAATTATCGAAGATGAGCAAGAATTAAATAACAGACAAAATTAAATTAAACACATAAAATAATTAACAACACCAGAAAAATAAAGAATAGAGAATTCGGTTTCACCTAATTCATAATGAATATACTGAATTGAACCCTGAAACTAGAGACATACATTATACATATCCAATTATACCCTTTTTTTTTTCTAATTACTTATCCCTATTCCCTGACAATGCTAAGCTAGTAAGCTTCCCATTCTAGTTCTATTCTCTACTACACATACCTTTATTCCACACAGTTTCAATCTTACGTAGTGCATACAATCACGGATGAGTAACGTGTGGGCTTAAAGCCATAGACGTAACCCTAACCATAACAAATGACATCTTTGATTCTCATCTTACTTCAGTCAATTATTTAGTAACCTATTCCGATTACGTCAGTTTCTGCCTTAGAAATTATTTGCAGACAAATGTTCTATAAAAGAAAATTCAAATCATACACATTTGTCGGTAAAGCTTATTTAGAGAAATGAAGTCTGATGGAAGCCAATATTTCTATGCTCACAACAGACCATTTGCAATCCTAGTAGCTCATGATTTTCAATAAGATTTTTTATTTAGCACCTAAACAAGATGCAAGTTCTGTAAAGCATCAATGACAATGATCACTAATAAAGCCATTCCAGCATGACATCACATCACAGGCATAACTAGAGCTTAATAGAGACTTAGCCAAGTTGACTAGGCCAGTGACAGATAATGATTCAATAATCATTCAGGACAATAAAAGAGTTTTAAAATAGATAAGAACTACACTCAAATGGCCATTGATCAGTTATCCTGTTCGGTCAACTGCAGACTAATTCACCAAGAACTTAAAAGAACAAAGCCCATCATTTGTGTGGAGCGATGAAAACTTTGAAGTATTTGAAGGGCTGTAATCTACAGCCTTCCCTGTAGTGGTGCAAATTATAGTCCATCTAAGGGTGTTCCCTAGTTATCAACTACTTCTATGAGAGTTGTTTCATAGTCACTGGGTCCATGAAGATTCATTCCAGTCGCGGCAATGTTGGCCAGCCCACCGTTGGGAACATCATTTCGAAACCTGACACCGGGCGACAACCCAGGACCTCCAATGGCAATTGGCACCTTAAAAAGCAAGGAAAAGCATTAGAGAGTTGGAACCAAAATGAAGCTTGTAGTCCATTTTGATGCCTTTGAAAATAGATGTCAATATTTTCAGAGATTTGTTCAGATTAATTAAATATTTAACAATGAAATCTGTCATAATACCAGATAATAATTTCCTAGAGACTCCACAACTCATCTATAACTCATTGAAAGTAAAGAATATTGTGATACGTTTGAAGTTCTCATTAGTGACTGAATAGAATTTGTGGAACTTATCGGCTGAAGAGTGCGGGAAGTAAGAACCAGGATATTTCCACTCTTGCTTAGAAGAGGTTTACCAGATTTGTCCCTTTTGACCATGTCCTCCGCATTGCCATGGTCAGCAGTGACAACATAAATTCCACCCACTTGCTCTATTGCATCAAGAATCATCTGCAATTACAAATGTACATATGCATTAATACAATCGAGACACGAGTAGCTATTTAGCCTTACACCTCCCTTGTTTGTTTCTTTTTAGCAAAGATTCATTTCTTGCATTAATTACCTAAACAGCAATGAAATGAACTATTTCCTAAGATTAAGGATATAACCAGCCACTGTGAATATGAGAGAACGGAAAAGGAAAAAAAAAAAAAGGACCGGGTTTTTGTTTTGGGGGGGGGGGGGGTGGTTCCACAAATATTATTTAATTGCCATTGTGGATGCTCCTAACATCAAAAGAGAAAAAAAAAACCTCTCATGTTTAATATCTGCTCTTGGTGACAAACAGACAAATTTAGTGGTGGGACAAAAAACAGAACACCTGATCTGAATATCTTAAGTTGACCAATGAATATGCTAGAAAAATGGAAAGAATGAATTAGGAACCACTCGGATCTTGACACAACCTTGTCTTTTGAAAAGAGAGATACGCACAAAATATCTTAGTTATAGGACTTAATGTTTTAATCTTTGACTATTTTTACATATGAAAGATTACTTGTCTCATTTCTCAAATGAGATTAGCCTTTTCATTGAAATAACCCTCGCACTACTTTTACTGATGAAATAGAAACCTATACAGTGATCTAAAGAATTCTTAAGATGGAGTACAAAAAAATTTATCAAGTTGTAGTTACAGAAACACTCCAGCAAATAAAGGTCATACCTTCATTGCATCGTCAGCTGCCTTGCAGCCCACTATTGTTGCTTCAATGTCACCCATATGCCCCACCATGTCACCATTCGGTAGGTTGACACATGCCTGGGCAAACAGAAAATAAAAGAGTAAGTGAAAGTTTAACAACAGCAATTCGCAAAATCACCTGACAATCCATTTGATTACCTGATCAAATTTCCTACTGAGAATAGCATCCCTTGCCTTTTCGGCAATCTGCAATGACTTCATTTTTGGTTGCACATTGAATGTAATCCCCGAGTCACTAGGTATTTCCACATTCTCCTCCAGATCTTTATTAAAATACCCTGAGTGGTTCCTGTTCCAGAAGCATATGACGTGACCAAATTTAACAGTCTCACTGTTGAAGAAACTCATTCAAATGACTATGATGCCATTTATTAACAGAGTATGTTCTAGATAATGAAGAGTGCTCAAGTTAAATAGTATTGTCACCTAACCCAAACTTGGTAGCCAAAATGGTAGTTTCAGAAAGAGATATTAATTTCTACCTCCTATTTTTTACCCCACCAAGCAGTTATCTTATAAACCCCAGGGGTAAGGGCTCAAAATGAAGAAAATTTCTCAAGCATCATTACATGTTTCGAAAACATTCATGATCAAGATAAGTAATTAGAAAGGTTAAGAATTTGCGTGATATTATTACAAGAACATAAAAATCCTACTAATGATTAAAGTAGCGCTACTGACCTGCAAGCAAAAGTCCGAATACCATTGTGCAATAAATATTCACCAGAAGTCCTATCAATTTTCCGTGGAGAAACAAGGTAATGATTTGGAGGCTTCAATTCACCATCATACGGAAGCATTCCAGCATAGCGAATTCTGGGGAAACGAACCCTATCAAATTTGTCAAAATCTTCATATTCAAGAGCCTTAGCAATCATAACCATATGATCCGCCCGGAATTTGAATATAACAACAGCATCACCATCAATTATTGGACCAATAGCCTTCCCATTCTGATCATCGATAACAAAAGGAGGCAGATACTGATCATTGGCTTTTGGTTCTGCCCTCAGTCTCTTCACAGCTTCAAGAGCATTTGTAAACTTATGAGGGGCATCGCCAAGAACTTGAGCATCCAAACCCGGTTTCACAACCTCCCAGTCATTCTGCAGTTTGTTTGGAAATCATTCATACATATAAAATAGAAATAACAAACACACACACACACACACATTCCAAGTCAAGCATATCTTTTTATATAACAACATGAAACACCCCTAGCCCAAGTTTATAGGAGAAGGAGGAAGCATAGGTTGAACTTAAACTGGTCTAAGAATGTGGGTGAGCCATTCGAAGATGAGACTAAAGAGGAGTTATCCCTGGAGTTTGAGACTTTGTTATCTGTTTTCTGATACTTTACTTTCTCTTATTTATTCTGAGAGTTCTGTATTTACATTAATCTTCCTTTGTATGCAGGAGACAGTCCCCCAGAACATATAGTTACATATACACATTGAATTTTGGTAGCAAAGCTCTCAATCTAGGGATCCCTGGTGGCTGCAATCAAAAGATGGGTGGAAAAATTGATTACTTGGAATAGAGGATGTTGAACATGCACAAGGAGTTTCTCGACAAACACTAACGTTCAATGGACAGGTTGGTGGAATTCATGAAACATATTGAGAAAAGGCAAAATGACCATAATCATATCTCAGGAATTGGGGTGATGGAAATTTTGATAACATGTCAGGCTGAGTGGGTGTTGGTTTTTGGCTTTCAGTAGATTTGTCTTGGTTTTCTTTGGTAATATCTTGGTTTACAGTATACATAAATGATCCATTCCACTCACTTGAAGATGGTGTTAGAAGTGTTGAAGAAGAATTCGCTGCTAGTGAAGTAGAAGAGGTGTGGCTTTGGCAATACTGAGTTAGAATGGGCAAAAAATTTTTGGTCAATGAGTGGCAGACCCTTCCAAGATTGAAGCTATTAAGCAATGGCCAATTCCTAAGGATATCAAGAGATTGTGTGGGCTTAGGCAGGGTAGATTGTGAGGCCCCTGACACAACTGTTGAAGAGAGAGAATTTCCATTGGAATCAGAAAGCCCAGCAAGCCTCTGAAGATCTCGAGTCAGCAATGAAAAATCTGGTCACATTCGCATCACCCAGTTTTAACAGTAACTTTGAGGTGGAAACAGATTCATCCTGTTTAGGTCTGGGGGCAGTATTGACGCTGAATGGCAGACCCTTTCATAGCCAAGTTTTTTAAGAAAAGTTTAGGTCTAAACCAGTTCACAATCAATCGGAAACTGATCGCTATTATGTTTGCTGTTCAGACATGGGAACACTTTCTCTTAGGTAGAAACTTCACTATTCATACTGATTAAAAGAGTTTGAAAGTCTTCACGGAGTAGACATTGATGACAAAGGTCAGCAAAGGTGGGTAGTCAAATTATTTGGAAGTGACATGGAAATTCAATATAAGCCAGGGCAGGAGAAACAGAGAAGAAGATGCAAATCAAGATTCAAGGATTTCAAGATGATGAGGAGCTTTTCAGGAGGTTCTGAGGTATTGAAGGATGATTTCACAACAAAGATCGTGAATGATCTGCTGTTTAATCCACCATCTCTGTCACCGTATAAATTTGTACTTAGGTTAACCACAAAGGGGCCAAATCATAACCAAAAAATTTTCACACCCAAGAAATGGGACATACCACTTCTAGCTATAATCTGCTTTATTTCGTAAAGGTAACCATGATTCAGAGGGTGAGTCACATTTATAGTTTCCTTTGGTCAAAATTTAGAGGCAAGCAGCAAAGAACTTCAAGACAACAACAACATAACAACAACTAAGCCTTGTGTTGTGCTATTTGTATCAAGGAGGGGTCCTTCCTGCAACAAAGCATTTAGAAGCAGACTCAATATATTCACAGGATATATCCTGGTTATCTTTCGCACAATTGCTCAAGTAGTGATGGTTACAATAGTTGGTGACGAGAGATTGACACCCTCTTCTTTACCTGCCTGTCTTCGAACGCCAACAGCTCTACCAACAACAGATTCTACAAGGCTGACGTTGGAGGCACAGTGTTCGGCCTCTTCATGTGCCGTGGGGACATTCCCCCTGACCTATGTGGGCAGTGTGTTGCAAACGCTACCCAGCGAATAGCCTCCAAGTGCCCTCCACGTGTCCGTGGGATTTTTTTTTTTGTTTTCTCCTCCTGTCCTTTAAATCAAGGCCCGTTCTCAAATGAAGACGAAAGTTTTATCTGCACCTGCAGATTCTGTGTGGTCCAATTATAAATTGACAAGTGGAAGTGATAGAGGTGTTGATATGGTGTGTTTAAAGTGACGCGCCTGAACCAACAAATGTTGCGCGTGAAATCATAAAAGCTCCCTGATGGCGTTGCAGTGCGATAGGCTGTAGCAGAACAGTTTCTTTTTCATTTGATGGCGTTGCAGAACAATGGGCTGTAGCTAACAGTTTCTTTTTCATTGTGTGTGTGTGTGTGGAGGTTACACATTTTAGTTTGGTAACCATAAAAAATATTTACATGTAGCGTATGATTTTTTTTTTTTCAGCAGTTATTATTGAATTTTAAAAAATCTTTTTCGGTAAAAAGATGGCCTACAGTATATGTTAAAAAAAAACTACAGTCTTACGCCAGAAATGTGAATAAGTTTATTTTAATGTTTTTCCGTTATCATTTTTTTATTTTTTTTAAATAAGAACTAAATTAACCTTTCGAATTTTCTTTCTTGATATCCTATCAAATTATTTTTTGATTTAGAGTACATTTTTTTCAACAAAAACTAATAATGATGGTAAGCAACCATTGTCATTTTTATTAATTTTTTAACTACTTCTTAAATCATTTAATAGTTATTTACTTCTTTAATAAATTAAAGAATTGTGCTCGCTCTTCAAACATGAACGAAAACTTATTTAAAAACGAAGTAAATAAAGTTTTACATGCAATATCACTTACTACTTACCTTCGATAATTGCTAACATAAAACTTGATTTAATTTATCTAAAATATTATTAATTTGTTTATTTTAATTTAATCCATCAATTGAAAAACAAAATTTCTTAGTGATAATTAATATTGTATTTGGAATTTAACTACAGTCTTATGAATGTAAAGAGAAAGGATAGAGAATGTGATAAATAAAGTAATTGAGCAATTAATTAGGATAAAATATAATTACCAAACTACCCACTTTATAAAACTAGTTTAACAATTTATTAAATTGTTAAACTTTTATGAAAACAAAAGCTCCCCGACATAGAAGGTGTTTGCGGTGGTGTTTGAAGGTGTTTAATAGTGGCAGTGGTTTCTAAGAGGTTTGGGGGCTATGGTTCATGAGTAGGCTTGGGGTGATGATGTTGATGATGATTCTGGTGTGGTTGTGGTGATAGTGCTAGAGGCTATGGTTAATGGAGGTGGTTTTGAGATTGATTACGGTGCTTCGTGGTATCTATAATGAAGTCTAATAATTGTTTTTTTGGTGCCTATGGTCCCCCCTCTCGCCCCCTGATTTTTAGCCGTTTCCCATCTCCTGATTTATACCCATTTTTTAACTCTAATATAATTAATGACAAAATTATTTAATCCGATACTAATTGACACTACTTGAGAAAATAAAATCAAATTAATTGACAAAATGGATCAAAGTAAAATCAATCAATAAATGGTGGATAATCACTAAAAAGAAGATTTAATTTTTATTTTTATTTGTTGGGTAAACACCCACATTAGTCTCTAATAATTTTTTTGATTGACAAATTGATTCCTAACAATTGTAAACACCCAAATTGGTCCCTCACAATTGTAAAATAAGACATTATAGGTCATTTACTGGCCTGTCAAGCTCGGATAGGACTAGGTGGAGCGTGGATAGTACTAGGCGAAGCTCGGCTAGGGAGAAGGTGGAACCTATCTGAGAGGAAACAGAGCTTAGATAGGCCTACGTAGATCTCAGATAGGACTAGGCAAGCCTTGACAAGCCGGTCAAGGACCTATAGTGTCCTATTTTACAATTGTAATGGACTAATTTGGGTGTTTACAATTGTTAGAGATCAATTTGTCCATCAAGGAAATTTTCAAGGACCAATTTGGGTGTTTACTCTTATTTTTTCAATCTTTTCCCTTTCTTAATTTTAATTTTTAATTTTTTTATTTTTTGAAATATTTGGACTAAGACAAATTATTAAAGATGCACTAATTTTTTTTTTCTTGGATTTAAAGAAAAAAATTTTGCAACCTAATCAAAAGTGGGTGCTGACATTTGTTTTAGAGTGTTATGAGATGTAGTTTAGATACTTATTTTGGAAAGTATCGGAGTACTAGGGTCATGGGGTGTGAGAAAGAAGTATATGTGTTGTCAAAATTTCTGGTTGTCATTTGGCATTGACTATAATTTTCTCCGATTTGAAGTTTTCTACTTTATAATTTTTATTTCTATATGTTTAAGGGTGTTTCTTAAATAGAGGAATGATATATTTTCCCAACAAAATGGTATGAACCTTGTTCATATTGGTGGATCTCGCTATTACTGACACGCCAAATAACATTAGAAGATTGCATTTGGGTCAGGTATGTATAAGCAATAGTCACTATTGATAATGGATAAGATGGAGTTTTGTGTTTTATGCACTCCTTAGAAGTGCTTACTCTCTATAGTGTGACCAATTTTTTGTTGCTAGTATGTTTGATATGTTTATTTCTCTATAATCAGCATTTTGTTTATTATCCTTTTACTATGACAAATATTTATAACCAATATATATTAAAATAAAAAGAAATCTTAATTACTAATTTCAAATTTATATAAAATATAATTTGTATTAAAATTATTCATATCAAATGTAATTTACATTGAAATTTATTTATTGTTTATTTATATATTTTTAATAATTGTGTTCCTTTTCTAAAAAAATTATTTAATATTATATCCAAATATAAATTGATCAAAAGATCTTATTTAAAAAGATCAATTAAATTTTTTTTTAAAAGATCATCTGAACTAACCTTAAATACATATTTTTTTTGTCTTTTTTTTTTTATTTTGTTTATGTCACTATTTTGATATTTCTCTTTCTAAAGGATAAATGCAAACCACAAGGCCTAGTAGTTAGTAGTTTGCTGGGCTGTTTAAGCATTTAGTCAGGGGTTCGATTCAAAATGATGAGTATAGAAAAGGTCTAGCATCTTGTCAAGGGTTTGATTTAAAACGATAAGTATGGAAAATATCTCATAGCTAGAAGTTTTCCCCCCTTAGAGGAGTACATTGGGGTTCGATTCAAAACTATTTTCTTGGAATCAAATAGTGTTTTTTTTATATCAAATTAAATGGATATATATATATATATATATATATATATATATATATATATATATATATATATATATATATATATATATTATTTTTATTTCGTTTATGTCACTATTTTATTTTTTTTTCTCTTTCCTAATTTCTCATTAATAATTTAGCTTTATTTTTTCTAATTTTATATTTGTAAAATATTTCCAAGATCTAACCATAAGAAAGAACTAAGTAAATCACCTAGATCTAACAAGGGTAAATTGACACATTAAACAAAATTTGATATATAAACTAATACAATTTATTGTGACATTATATGTGATTATGATGCAACAAATGTATAATATTTTACATCCACTAAAGTTCCTTTATAAATAAAAACAATGGATAATTAACTAAATAAGATCTTGAGATTATGTCAGATTAGACCTAATTGTATTTTGATGTATAAAGATTTTCTCTTCTCCTTCTATCTCTCTCATTGTGTTTATATATACTAACAAATTGACAGGAATTTATGTCTCAATCAATTTGCATTTTTTAATTTTCTAAAATATTTAAGAAAGAAATATAATGAATTGAAAAAAAAATTTAAAAATGTGAAGTTTGAGGAGTTATTATTAACAATATTTGTTTATGAAGTTGTAGATGTGAAAGTAGTATTTGTGATAGGCTTAAGAAGAATATTTTTTGAAAATTAAAAAATTGTGCATCAAATGGATAGTTATTGTGGAAAATCCCTTATGTGTGTGTGTATGTGAATTTTTTTTTAACTCAACACACACTTATATTTTAGAAGAACTATGTGACTTTAAGTTTCTCATTCTACTAGAGGATACATAGAAGCATATATTTTTATGTCAAGCCAAATTAAATTTTTCTAAATTTGTTATCCTTTCTTTTGTAAATATTTATTACTACATTTTGTAAATATTTATTACCACATTTTGTAAATATTTTTTCAGACTTTAATTTTTAGGGAAAAATAAATTATTAAACTTATTTTAATTTTGCACAACAAATTTTGGATAACCATTGTGAGATGGATATATTAGAGGTATAGTAAAATTAACTTTCCATCATTTTCTAATCATAATTAGACTTTCAAATCTAATTTTAACTTAAAATAATTTTCTAATAAAAATTGGAAGAAACTCCATTGAAAAATAAATTTATTTTTTATTATTTTTAGTGATCCTACTTTTTCTTAAAATGTTTATCCAAATATATATATCAAAAAACACAAAAAAATCTTGGCATCCAAACAAGCGTTTAATCTGAACTGAATGAAAAAAAAAAAAAAATTGGCATCAAATATTCATCCACATGAATATAGCTTGCATACGCAATGTACTGCAATGTCAGGAAAGCAATTTATGCTTGCTTTCACGCGCATCAGTTATTGTTTCACGCAAAACACTTTGAACACTCATCCACATGTCAATTTATTGTTAAGCCACGTAAAATCTGCAGGTGCAGATAACAATAGTGTCTTTACCTTAGCAAGCACCTTAAATCAAATACTAACACGCGGACATTCAAATGATATCACATAAAATTTTTCTCAAACTATTTTCTTTTTCAATGATTATCTATGATTTTATGCACGACAACTTTTTGACAAGCCAAGGGGCAAGAAGATGAGATAGGAAAAAGAACTGCGTATGTCACACTTAACGGAGAGAAGTCGTGCGCTCACCATGCACAGAGAAATTGTTTTGAGCACAAAAGTGAAATCTCATTCTTACATATATTCAATAGAGCTATCAAAAAGTCCTGGCCTACTATATTAAGGCCTGACCCATATGGATCAGGGCCAAAAAGCCAAGTCCACATGGGCCTTGTGGGCTAGGGTCAGTCCATGGGCTAATCTATTTACAAAAATTTCAAATTTTAACAACTCTTTCAATAGGTTGACCTTGACCCTAGCCAACTTAAGAATTAATCTTAGCCCACTTAGGTTGACCCACAAACCAAAAATTCCATAATTAATAGTTTTGGGTCATAAGAGAAAATCCATCTTTGTAGTGGTCTTCATAATTGGGTAGCATTGCCAGAACACTTGGGCTGACCCACAAACCAAAAATCCACCGTGGACTTCATATTAAAAAGACCAATCGTAGCCATTGCCGCCATCCTTCTCCACCGCAACGAGATCACAATTCCCTGCCTCTGTCCACGGCCACCGCACCCGCGGAGATCCTCCACCACCCACTCTTCCTTGTTGCGCCCTCTTCCTTTTCTTAGCCATCACAGCTGCAATGAACCAACCCCACCCCTACCCTCATCACCACCGCGACCTCTTCCTCTTCTCAGTCACAAATCACCATCCTCCATACATTGCAAGTTGCCACTCCCCTTCTCTCGTGGGTCCGTTTTCCTCCGCCGTTGTCCCCCTTCTTCACACGCGCTTCGCGTTTTCCAGCCTCCTTTAGTCGCAGCACTGCTGCTTCTTCTTTCTCGGTCTATCTCAGCAGTCGTGGCCTCCTTCATTCTGGCACATCCCCTTTCTTTGTGGCTTCCCCCTCCTTGCACAACCCAAGAGCCTGCGGCGCTATCCCCCTCTCTCTCTGTGCTTGCAAAAAACCAACCCGTACCCTCTGTCTCAATGATGGAAAGTTTGATGATCAACCTTAATTTGAGAAATTGAGGAATTGGAATTTAGGGTTCTTCGATTTTCTTAGTTATGATTTCAAAACAAGAAAATATTTTCACTTTACAGGTCTGATGGATGCTTAAGATGCAATATGTGTTTGGTTTGATATGTTTTTTGAGAAAACAAAAAAAAAAAGTGAATAAGATGGGGCTGGCCCATAGGTTACCTACTCCCAACTTATACGTTTTGGGGGCTTATGTGGGTTGGGGCTTAGGAAGCCCACCATGGTTGTAGGCTGCTTCTTAATAGGGCCAAATCAAGGGGGCTGGGGGCCAACCCTAGGGCCATGGGCTCTTTTGACACCTCTAATATCCACAATAAAGTTAACAAAGATCCATATCAAAAATAAAAAAAAAGGTTGGTGAGTGTCCTATAATTAAATAAATGTATCTTTAAGTAAAGGCAACGCAGCTCACCTTTATTGTACATATAAATATGAAGCAAGATATTTGCATTTGATGCCCATCTATCAGTCTCACGAATTTTTGGATTCAGCTAAGTTAAGAGAATATATAAACCCGGCCAAGAATACAAACTCACTTTTTGATCCCAAAGTAGAGGCAATTGCATAAAGGAGAGGAATTTACCTTTTGGTTATGGATTCTCCAACTATTTAAAAAACAAAGTTTTGGACAAATGGCAAGTGTGGAAAGAGAATTTTATTGATGAACAAGAGTAAATACAACAACTTCACATCAAAATATCACAATAAATTTAGAAGAGAAAATTACACATAAACACTACCACAAATGTAGAATTCCATGGCAGTCACTTGGCGGTAGTTTCAGAGAAGGGTCGTCGACGACCATAAGCTGGAGCATTTACCAGTGGTTGGAGCAGCCGCTGTCACTTGCTCGCCCTCAATATTCATGAAATTTGGCATTGAAGCTATAGCCTCTCCCGTGTCTTCATTTCCTCAGTGATTTTAGCCCCCCTCTCTCTGCTTTGCATGTCCTAGATTTCAGAGATCGAAAAAAGGGCTTTTGTTTGCAAGCCCACATTCGAGAGATAGAAAAGAAGAACCACCAAGCCACCGCCAAGGTAGAATTGCCGCCGCGCTGTTCCTTCCCAGCCACTGCCACGTCTCCTTCAATTTGAGCTTCCCAATTCTCGTAGGTGAGGTTCTTGGTTCTTCAATCTGAGATTTACGTTAATGCTGTAATTTTCTTTTTAGCTTCTTAAGATTTTTTATATTTATTATTTCAATTTATCAAGTTGAACCACTAGCTAATCCCTCAAATCCTCAATCTCAACAGTAATCCCTCAAATCCCCAATCTCTCGATCGCTCAACGCCACCGCCTTCATCACGTCCTTGCTCGGTAGCGTGAAGGTTGCTCACCTCCGAGCTCAGCGGAGTGAAGGTCGCTACCTTACTGACCTCCTAGCTCAGTGGCGTCAAGGTAGCGCCTTTCTGACCTCACCTCCCATCTCAGTGTGACCTTTGTTTTGATGTTTTTATCTGTAATTCTTAGCCATTTCTTAGATTGATCAATGTGAGAATAATGTGTTTTGTTGTATGTAAGTGGATTGTTTTGGGGTGCCAGTGATGTGAATAAAAACCAATCTGTTTCTTTCTTTGTTATCTCTTCCTTATTCTAATCATTTGTCACTGTCGTTGTTGTATGTAAGTGGATTGTTTTGGGGTGCCAGTGATGTGAATAAATCAATCTTTTTTTTTGTTGTGGTTTGGTTCAATTTCTCTATGCCTGGAAACGATAATAAATCCTCCTCAAACAAATTAAATGTGAAAAATAGTCATAGTCACAATGCATGTTAATATAACCTGGTTTCATTGGCTATAGCACATTCTTAGCAAGTGTTATTATTGCTTCATTGTAGTAGATTGCAAAACACTCACTGACCCACATATATATTAATGAGTAGAGTTTATCTTTGAAAAAAAATGTTATACAAAAATCTTGTCAAAACAGACTACACAAGCTTCCTAGGATAGCCATTGGTTTTTTAAAAGAAATAAAAGGAAAGAGAGTAAAAGATAAAAGAATGAATGGTGATGATTTTATCTGATATAAGAACTCAATTTTGGCTGTTATGATCGCGATAATGACATGTGTAAACTGGTTCTTATGGCTTTGGTCTTTGTTTTCTTTTCGATCACAAATGTTTATTATGTTTATGAGAGCTGCTTTATTAACTTAACATGTAATTAGTTTACTTTCACTATTAACAATGAGTGGATATGTTACCTATCTTTCATGCAGCTGAACCAATTCCTAGTGGGGATCTACTATACCAAACTTCATTTGCTGGGATAGAACCTGCCACATTTCTCCATGATCTCTGTGAGGAAGCACCTTGTCCATATATATATATTCAAGGAATAATTAGTTACCAAAGATGTGTAGACAATGCATTGAGGCCTTCTTTTGGAGAGTTAAGATGGAAGACTGAGAAGTGAGAATTGTTTGTGTGTTCATTGTTCAACTGTGAGTTGTGAGGTCATCGATTCACTGCTTGTAGTATCATCTAATGGTTGTCTCTTAGATAGTGCTATTAGCTACTCTAATTACCTCTTGCTGACTTCTTTTTTGTAGCTCACTAGTTGCAACTTACCTATTTCATTCTCTGTTTGCTCAACATTGGCTTTACACGTATTGACTTCCCAAGCTCATTTTCCTCTTATTATTGTTGGATACAAAAATAGGTACCTTGTTCAAGGATCTCTAACCCAAATCATGTTTCCTTTTAAATTAAGGGCAGAACTTTTGCATCCATTGCATTGCAGCCTACCTCGATTTCAAGTTACATGTCCAGTAAGTTTTTGGCCATAAATTGTCATCTATTTATTTATATACTCATTGCATAGTTAATCTCTCACATAGAATTTCTGCCAATAAAAGTTGATACAATTAACAATCTCCATGAAAATAAATAGTTGCTAGTTTATTATTATTATTTATTGAAGAATGTGTCCACTTGAAAATATTACTTGTTTTGTGTGTTTATAAATCTTGATTCTCTATGGACTATGGCTTGAACTTTTTGTAATATTTATGGTGATAATTAAGAATATAATAACCAATTTGGACTTTAATATTGCGAGCAGGCCAAACTAGAAATAGTGATCAAGGTGTGTGACATAGTAAAGAAATAGTTGGCACTACCAGAGGAGTCTAGTCTCACTGGAGAGTGCAAATTTGCTGCACTTGGAGCTGATTCTCATTCTCTTGATATGGTATTCCCATCTTTTTTCTTCAAAATAATTACGTATGAACTATTGTTTTGGCATACAAATGTTATAGAAATATTCATTACATATGTATTGCCAATTTTTTATGTTGAAAACATATAGATCTGGGCTTTCTTTTTTATTTGTTTTATTAGAAAGAGTTTTCTAGTTATTCATGTAAATATTTCTTATTCCATGTATGTCAATTTTCTTTTGTGGCATCTTGCTCAAGTATTTAGATAAAATTTTGAGCAAGTCGAGATTGTGATGGGACTTGAGGAGGAATTTGGCATTAGAGCATAGAGTTTTTCCCCTTTTTTTTTTTCCTCTTTGACCAGATTGCCATCCCTTTTGTGTTAGAAAGATTACCCTTAGTTGTGTAATAGCCTATCAATACTATGTTGCTATTTAATTAGAGTTATTCATATATTGACATTATCTCATATATGAAACCTTTTTCTAGTTGTAGTTGAAATATTTGATCGTTTGGCAAGATTGAAAATATTTCTTCAATCCCAATTTTGATGTTGATTCTCACTCACATAACCAATTAGAAGTTAGTCACATAAATAAAGTAGCAAAGCTAAGCTGAGAACTAGAACGTAGCCAACCTATTCAAATGGCTTGATTGCCAGCCCCTGGGTCCAGCACAAAAAAAATCCATATAAACAATTTAAAAAAACAAAAAAAAATTTCAAAATTGGTTTTTACCCAGTCCAAATTGTCATTTCACTTAGGTCAACATAATTGGCTAGCCCAGGCTAGGTCACTGTCCAGTCCAGTTCTTACAACTATGTAAGAAAGTCTACATAATTATCAAGTAACACAATGCCTTATGCCACATTTCAAATAAAATTATACTTCTGAAGTAGAATGTTATAACATGCCTTCTATTTGAGGAGTTAAACTTGGGTTTGTTGCTGGAATGGTTTTGCTGCTTTTTTTTTTTTTATTTTTCTGTCATATGTTTGGTTTGTTTTTGCAGGTTATCTTTTATCACAAATTGTGTGTGTTTTAATCCATCCTTTGATTACATTACTCAAATATTTTGATTTATTTCTTCATGTTAGATGAGAACAAAGTTGTGTAAAAAAGAAAATTAAAGCTTGGAGATGATTGGGTGCTAGAACCTAGGACCAAGGTGATGGTAGAATGGAATCAATCAAACCAACTAGTTAGGTGGTCTTTTAGGATCCTTTTTAGGAGCAATTGCTGCAAATCTAAAAAATTTCCCTATTTGTTATGAGAGATGGCCACTAGTTCCAGATACCTATAAGGATAATGTTTACAACGAAGCCATTCAGGTTCGCAATACAATCACTTTAATAAATTTATTTTGCATTTATTGGTTGGTATTATTAATACTTGCTGTTTTTTTTTTCGTTTTTTCTTTGAAGAAAAAATTTGATGTTAATGATGGGAAGCACAAGGAGTACATTCTGAAAAACCTTGGCAAGAAATGGAAAGATGATTGGTGCAAATTGTTCAACAAGTACTATGATTTTGACAAAAGTAGGAGTCAAAATCTTCAGTCATGTCCAGAAGGATTCCCGTTGGACCACTGGGTATCTTTTATAGACTATCGAATGAAGGATAAAACTTCGGTAATTGAATATATGTTTAAATGCTTAATAGCACTTATTTTTCCTATTTTCAACATGCTTTCTTTTTTGTAATACTACAGGCAATATGTGATAAAAATGCTACCAACTGACAAAAACAAATGGTTCCTCATGCCCTCGAGTCTAAGTCAATAGCTAGGAAACAACATGAGCTAGTATGTAATTAACATTGATTGATTTTTATTAATTTTTAATACTAAACTGATTTGGACATGTTACTAACCTTATGAAATATTATAGTAGGTTACAGATAATGGACCTACACTAGGAGTCAGATGTACTTGATTACCCACAAAAAGAAGGATGGATCTTATGTTAATGATGAGGCTAGACAAAAAAGTGTAAGTTATCTTTTATATTTTTTTTTCTAGTTTATATTGTAAAGTTATCAATTCTAACATATATATTGTGAACAAGTAGTAACAATGATCAATTTGTATATGTAGGAGCAATTGGCTATCCTTGAGAGGGAGGGGGTTCTTCCCAACATACTTCAAATGACGATGCTTTTAGCAAGTTATTTGGGAAGGAACACCCCGGTCGTGTGCGAGGTATGGGATTCGAGGTTTGCCCAACTCGTGTGTTTAGTTCTGCTTCCAGCCATTGTGGGGGGACGTCTTCATGCAATCATGGCTCAGATTCTGCTAAAATTCAACAAATGGAAGTAGAATTGAAAGAGAACAAAGTAGTAGTTTTAGTGCTTCAAGCCCAACTAAGCTACTTTATCACACACTACTTGGGTGGTGCAGTGCTATATGCTTTTCCTACCATTGGAGAAAACAGGGTAGCTAAATCTATTTACCCTATGAGATGAACTTTTTACTTATACTTGAATTAGCTATAATGCATAGTATGCTGTCTTCTTTGAGAACATGCTTATTACACACATGCTTTGGTTTTGCCTTTTGGTTTTGTTGGAGTGGTTACATATTCACCTTGTTTACCTGTGTATATTACTAGTCCCCTATCAGGATCATTATTATTGGTAATTATAGCATATGTAAGCTGTAGATTTTTAACTGCTTTTGAAACTAGATGGATTTATCTCTAATATGGTCATGGACCTATTGGATTTTTAGATCTTTTTAGGAGATTGTGAAGTTAGAAGACTGTCATAAGAGGAAAATGAGCATCATGTATAAGAGAAAACATGGAAGACTAACTAAATTAAAGCAGGACCACCCTGATCAATAACTTGGACTATGTCTTGCTTATCAACCATTTACCCTATACATTCATTCAAACATTTTTGCCTTACCTTTACAAAAATTATATATCGTTTTAAGATTCAGATTCCTTATAATTTACACTGTAAACATATTCAACAAATTTAAATTCTATAGGAAAAGAGAAAGAAAATGCTTATATAGGATTTTGTACAAACTACAACTTAAAAGCTATTACCCCAAGGTAGATCAAAATGAAGCATTTCAAAATTTGATTGAACTCAACATTAAACGAATATGCTATTTGTAAGGGGATAAATTCAAGTAAAACTGGGAAAAAAGCCTGGAGCCGTGAGATGTATTGATTAAAATGAAATCAAGTAACAAGGTAAATCAACTATAAGCAACAAAGCATATAATAGGGACTAGTATCTTTTTGGTAGCTTTTCTGATAATAAACGAAAACAGAATTGCAGAAAAAATGTAAAGAAGACAACTGATTAATAGCAATCCTTAGGGTAGTCTACACTTGAATACTTCAACACCTAAGGAAGGAAGAAGAGAGTAATGAGAATTTCATTGAGAGAAAGAAAGGAGAACTATCACAGAGGGGGTAACAATTACCACAATTTGCCTAACCAACAAAATCCCACATCAAGGTATTTGAGGTCTTTTTTCTATTGCTCTTCCTTGGGTGCTTGATTTCTGGATCGGTTGCCACCTGTCCACTCCTTATAACTAACTTAGCTTTTGTCTCATTATGTGATATGCCTTTCCCATGTACACCCTCTTCAGCATTTGTATTAGTGGCCACCTCAGCATTTCTTTTCTTCCTTACACTATCAAAGCCTTAAGAATTTTTTAACACTTTAATTTCATATGTTGATATGATGTGATAAATTGTTGAGCTCCCAAAGCAAAACACAATCATAGGACATGGCAAGCAACTTGATGGTAAATAAGCTGCAACTTACATTGTGCCATGGTTTTAAGATTATGTTGTGATATTTTTTCTTCAATTTCAGGTTAAAGACTTGGAATCACCAAGGCCAACAAGAAGACCCTCCTCTTCTGCTAGTCATGACCCAGCAAATAAGGGACAGTCCAACAATTAGTATATTATTGATTGTCTTTGTTCATCAATATTAGAATTATGGAACTTTCACTTTCTATGATGTTACATGATTATAAGTACTTGTTGTTTTATTTTATGATTTTGTAAGAATTTTAAATGTTTAAAACATATAAGACATTATGATATATGATCAATTATGAGATACTTTTTATTATCAATAATGAATTATTGTAATTTTAATATTTGCTTTATATTTAAATTTTGTGGATGTTTGAAAGTGTTTGTAATAGAAAGAAAGCTATTGTGACCAGGTTTATGAGAAAGAATATAAAAGGGGAAAAAGTTTTATATTAGCAATTAGCGGTGGTTTATAAAAGCAAATATTCATTTTCCCATTTTGTGGCAGTTAAAGACCGCCGTTAAACTATTCAAGCAATTTTGGGGCCTTTTTATTTGCGGCGGTTACATGTTTTCAGCATATTATTTTTCTTGGAATTTTTTGTAGTGGTTGGAAACTACCGCATTTTTTAAAATGTCAATTTTCATTGGACATTTTATGGCAATTAAGG
Source organism: Dalbergia cultrata (assembly GCA_031216105.1). Classification (NCBI taxonomy): domain Eukaryota; kingdom Viridiplantae; phylum Streptophyta; class Magnoliopsida; order Fabales; family Fabaceae; genus Dalbergia; species Dalbergia cultrata. Next base: position 69,069,173 of record CM062353.1, read on the forward strand.
AACCGCCACCATGTTTTCAGCATATTAAGTTTTTGGAAATTTTTTTGGCGGTTAGCAACCGTCGCAAATGTTTTCAATGTTAGTTTTCATTTAACTTTTTTGTGATGGTAAGGAACATGGCATTTGGTGGCAGTTATTCCAATGGCTGACGATGGTTGATATGGTGGCGGTTGGGGAACCACCGCTAAAGTATTTTTCTTGGCAGTGAAACTAAACCTAAAAGAAAAGGAAAAAGAGAAGTAAAATGAAAATGAATGATAAAATGTAAAAAGTCTTGTGTGTTCATATGGGAATACCTCTTCTTCATCCTCTTGAAATCTTCTATAGTCATGAAGACAGTTTTTGAACTTTTGGACATGTGAATTTGACATAAAACTATCCACAACAGCTTGGCATCCACTTCACAGTTGATGATTAGTAATGTTTCACGACTAATTCACATGACACATGACCATTTCCCATTATAACCATTCCAACGTCTGGCCTATATGCAATAACTGCCTCTTCTCTATTTGCAATTGACCCACAAGCCCACCATATTGGTTGGTAGTCGTTCCAATGCTCGTGGGTACAACATGTAAATGGCCACTTGCAACTTGCACATGCAAGTCCACTTCATGGGCAATTTCCGCAACCAAGCTAGAAAGAAACTGATATGACCATAAATACTTTTGAATATTCTAACTTGCTGCAAAATACCCCTCAAAATTTACCATACTTCCATGACCATTCTTATTCAAAATTTTAAAAATCATGTGGCTCTAGGATTTAAAGTATTTAATCATTCCCTTGGATCCCCATCCTATTTGCTCATATTCACTTGAAATTACACTCCACTCAATTTTTTTTTTTTTTGTGGGAACACTATGTATAATATTAAAGTTATCTACTATATCAATGACATTTGACATTAACAAATTTAATTAAATGTATTATTAAAATATTTAGGATATAATTCTTTCAAAGGTAAATAAATCTAAATATAGTAAGTATTTATTTATAAAAAGAAATGAAATTAGCTATATTTAATTTATATAATATGTACAACAAAGAAGAGCACCTGCTAAAATCAAAATGGTCCCTGGCGGATAAGCTTGCGTACCTAACTAGGTCCCATTTTCTGTATACGGTGAGGGCAATATTGTCCTCTGGCGGACTACTTGGTACCAATGTTAACGATCTCATCACAGTCATTAACTAACTATCTGTTTCCTTATCTCTACCAGCTGACCTAGTTTGAAAAACTCTATAACTGAAAGGTGAGTGCTCAATTTCTCGCGAATAAGAGCCCCTAACTAAGATATTAAAACTCTTAGTACTCTGAGAGTTCTGGATTTATATAACTCTAACAATATGACTTTAGTGTAACTGTGACTGTAAAAATCATGCCCCAGAGATTACCCACTTGTAAGCATTTCAATTTGAAGCTCACACAATATGTATAGGGCAGTTGCTATGAATCATTCTGAATTCAGTACCTCTTGGTACCATAAAGTTAAAGTTTTGAATTCATAGTTAAAATATTAGGGTTTATAATCATAATAACTCTAAAATCATAGTTCAAACACTGTGGTTTATAATTATAATAAATCTAAAAACATAACAACATATTTCTTCATAAAGCTAAATCATGCTTTGTTCAACATATTTCAACTTAACATTTCATCAAAATGATTTCTGAAATCCCAAGTCTTAAAGCATGACAATATCATAAATTCATAATACATATTTGACATTTCCATCAATATCTTTAAATCATACATTTTTTTTCTCAATGATCATTCCAAGAGCATATAAAACATTCTCATAACATGCTATGGTCCTATGGTTTTCTTAAAATATATTTCTCATGCTATAGTCAAAATTATAATATCTACTAGCTTTACCATAAGTTGTAAAATCATAGCCATAGATAATCTCATCTCCAACTTCATATATTTAACAAACATAATACATAAAACATAGTTATAATGATGAAACTAAGGTCATGAGTTTGAACCCATTGACCATTTGGGGTCAGGAGTATGTGGCCACCACCAACTTGGCCTTGAGAGCTTGGAATGTTATCAACAACTGCCATAAGGCAACATGGACTTATGATCAAACTTTAATTACATCTAGGTAACTTTAGAACTACTCTAACAACATTGACAACAATGCGAAATTATAACACCCAAACTCTGGAACATGGAAAGAAAAAGAGAAAGGGAGCATAAACCATAGATAAACTCTTACCTGGAAGCTTATGAGAAGTGAGATTGATTAAAGATGAGAGAAAAAGAGAAGGAAAAGGGTGTTTGGGGTTTGGGTTCCTCTGGTTTTTGGGAAAAAATTCGAGTAAAGGGGTATATATATTAGGGTGGGGGTCACTTAAATGAAATGGCAATATTTTGCACTATTCATGGGGTCGGGGGCATTGCTATAATGGTCTATGGCCACTATAAAGGCTACGGTTATCAAAATCCTGTTTTGGCCAACACACTACCGGTATAGAGGTTAGTATAACCACCAAAAGAACCCCAACCATGCGCATGATGGCTATGGCAGTATCAAATACCTCAATTCAGCTATTAAAGGGTCTTTTATACATCTGGGACCTTTCCAGCAACACAGGTGGGTCCTGGGAATCCTAAAGCCGTACTGAACTTGTCAAGAGACACATTACTTGAGGTATTACAAACATATTCAATATACAGTTTTCAATTAATTAGTAAGATTAAAGAAATTTGCAAACTTAATATAATAATTCAAGCATTAATTTGGTGTACTTGGACTTGCGAGTACAATGGTAAAACCATTGCTATTTGGCTGGGCTATAATTAAAGCAGCAACAAACAACTTTTCTTGGGAAAATAGAATTAGCAAAGGTGGATTTGAAGAAGTTTACAAGGTAAGATAGCATAAGATGAATTCTACTATTTTATTTCTATATATTCATATTTTCCACATATAATTAATGGTCTAAATACTTTTAAGGTATTCTTTTTTATGGACGACATATAGCTACAAAGAGATTTTCAAGAAATTCTAAACAAGGCCCAACTAAATTCAAGAATGAAGTCTTATTCATAGCCAAACTTTAACATAGAAATCTTGTGCCATTAATAGGATTTTTCCTCAAAGAGCAAGAGAAAATTCTCATCTATGAATACATTTCAAACAAGAGCTTGAATTACTTTTTATTTGGGTTGATGTTTTTGACCTTAAACTCTTTATTTAAATAAAGTTTACCATATTTATGATATCATTGCGTTATATATCTTAAATTATTTCAACTGTTTTTTTTTTAACGGGCATTTCAAGTGACTTATTATCAAACATGTTTTACTTAATATTTTCACTAAAAATTTTGTAGATGCTCAATCGAAAAAGTTACGTTGTTAAATTGGTCTGAACGCTACAAAATTATATGAGGGATTACTCAAGAAATTTTTTGTTTACATGAACATATTCTTGTCTTAAAGTTATACAACGTGATCTTGAACCTTGTAGTATACTATTAGATAAAAATATGAACCAAAAAATTTCAGATTTTGGCCATGCTAAAATTGTTGAAATAAACCAACAACAAGAATCTTCCAAAAAAACAGTTGGAACATTGTAAGTTTTGAATGCCCATTCCTAGCATTTCCTTCATATTATTTGCATGGTTTGTTTAGACGCTTTTTCCTTTCCAATTTTATAGGGTTATATATCTCCATGATCTACATTGCAAGGACAGTCTTCAGATAAATTAGATGTCTTCAATTTTGGAGTTATGCTCCTAGAGATTATTAACAGAAAAAAGAATGTTGCTTCTCATGAATCACACTGTGTTGCTGATGGGCTCTTAAGCTTAGTGAGTGAAATAATCTAGCAATATTTTCCTTCTACTGCTTTTGTATTATAGTAACAAAAATAAAGTCAAAGAAAGTGCATTCATTTCACGAAGTTGTCAGATTTTTTACAAGTTTGGAGACAATACACGGATCAAACTCCATTTTGTATATTGGACCCAAAATTGAAAGAAAGTTATTATGAATGTGAAGTCATCATGTACATTTACATTGATTTATTATGTGTTCAAGAAGATCCAAATGATAGACCTACAATGATAACTATTGTTTTATATATATTTTACTAATCACTCGATAGAATTACCTTCTCCACCAGAACTAGCATTATTCTTGCACAATAAAATGGAAGAGATAGTTGCATTGGAACCAAGTTCCTCCTCTATCAATGTGATGACTGTAGGTAACTTTCTTCCTCGATAATGAGTTAATTGCTCATCACGAGCCATTATCTATTACATTATCTAAGGTATTATAAACTATCATTTGGTTGCAATCGGATTATGTTTTTATTAAATAATTGACTTAAATATGTTCTATTGATTTATAGGTAAATTATTTTTCATTTTCTTTTATAATTTTTATTTCACTTTAATTTTTCTCTTAGCTTGCTCATGCAGTATTATATACAGTTGTATTCTCAACATCTTAGATCCACAAAGAGAGAAAATATAAGCCACGACTTGTTAAAAAACGGACAGAAGCTTTTAGAGAATAAGAGTGGATAGCACTAAATGATAATGCTCATAAAAATATTATCAATGTTCAAAAGAAAATATAGCTATTAGTATTTAATGTCGTAAGTGCAACATAATATACTATTAAATAATAAAATTAATAAAAATGTAACAGCAGCGCATTGAGACCCCTCAGAGGCTTATAGGTCCTTTATGCGGCTTACTCAGAAGCTCTTCCAAGTAATCACTTTAGAATGCGGATGGGAATGACCGATTTGGAGATTTGTGAGACATGTGGCATTAATCAGGAGACTGATCCACGTGTTATGTGACAGTAGCTACTTTGCCCGCAACATTTGGCTCAACATTGTGAATAGAGATTGTCATCGGGAATTTTTCTCGGATCCTTTGGATTATTGGATTGAGAGGAACGTGTCAGCAAGCTCTTGAATTAATTGTTCAAGGGATATATACCTTGGTCACCTCGATTTTTAACAACTTGACATGGCCTTTGGAGATTTCGTAACCAAAGAATTTTTATCAGCAAAGCATGAACTCTTCTTTTGCTATGGATCAGATAATTGGTTTAGGCGAAGATTATCATCGTGCTTTAACTGTTTCTATGTCAGCTAAGAGTAGCATCAGAAATTTTCAACTCTGTTGGGAGAGGCCTCCTAGTATGTGGGTCGTTTCAAACTCAATACACCCCTGGTTCAGTTATGATTTCTCAGCAGAAGCCGGCTTGTGGCTTAGTTAGGGACCATGAGGGGAGCTTTAGGGCATGTATATTGGTCTCCAGGCAGGGCATGAGAAACTTGATCTTGGAGGCTGAGAAACTGGACAGTAAGGAGCATCATTTGGGTACGACTGTTATACAAGAGAGTCTTAGCTTTGGAATCTCGTGTCGGTAAAGTTAGAAGGTGCTCACTCAAGTGCCGATGTGAGTCAACGCCTACGGTACTAACATGATGTGTTCAATTGTGCACTTGACATATGTAGACATAGAGTACTACGGTTAACTGTGAAAAGCAGTTGTAATAGCATACAATAACCTTCTTATGTAAAGTGCAAGATGTCAGTGTACGGGCTACAGTTGCAATGATGACCAACGTTGGTTATCCTGAAAAAATAATAAAATCATCAATCCGAAGGTACAAATTTTATTAATCTACAAAGGTGCCCTTTACTCACCTTTGGAAGAATTTTGCAAAGAATTCGGACAATCCGAAAACATTTCATATTTTATTATTAAAATATCAAAAGCCAACAAGAAGGAAATTTGGACCTACCGGATTCCATGTATTTTTTTATTCTTTTATTTTTTAATATAATAAAGAAAAAGAAATTAGATTTTTATCTTCTATGATTCTTTCCTTGAGTTTTAGGTAAATCTTCATCTCTTCAAGTTTTTATTCAAATATTCTATTGAAATTATTAACTACTATTGCTATTTTTTTATTTTTTCTACAAAAATGAAAATTATGAGAATATCTACTAATTAAATATGAAAACTAAAATAAGATGCAAATTAAAAGATAATCTCATTAATAGAAAAATATATATTGTTTAAATTTAACAAAAAATTAGAAGATTTAATAAAAAAAAAAATTGAATCTATTAACAAACAAATGTGAGAAAAATAAAATAATAAAGATCAACAAGTGTTACTAGAAAAATATATTAAGGGCAACGGTTTGAATTTGAAAATCAAGTACAAAAGGAGTTCATGTGCTTACAACTCAAGACTTTTGGCTAAAATGCTTGCAAACTTGTTCAAGAACACAAGAACCCTTTTTTTCTTCTGTAAAGCTATCACTGCTTGTAATTAGTTTTACTTCTATAAAAATCTTCTTATTAAGTTCTTATTATATAACATTTTCTTCCTAGGAAGAATTGGTAGAAACTGACCTCATACATATTCTATGTTAAGAAAACTTGAGTGTTTGTTAGTTGGAATGAATCAACCTTCAAAAATCATTGTACCATCATCCAGTAGTGATTATTGTAAGTTTAGCTTAGAGATGCTAATTAAAGACTACTTGGGAGTGAAAGCAGAGTGATGAGCTACTAGTCATGCAAGATAGCTTGAGAAAGCTATTGAAAGATTATCTGACTTTCTTAAGGTTGAATAGGAGTTGATTTAGTGGAACTCAACAGATTGTTGAGAATTGGATATAGGCAGGTTGACTAAACCAGTATAAAGACTCCTTGTGCCGTATCTCTTTTCTCCCTTAATCTCTTTTAGATTCTGCTTTGTGTTTTTATTTAACATATTTCTGAAAAGTTGCTTTTAATTATTCATTTTTTCATCTTGTTTCAAAAAGTCACTTTTTGATACTCACTAACAATCGTTTCGCTACACTTCAAGTGAATATTTGTTACTCTTTATTTAAAAGTTTTTGAAAACAGGGAAAGAAAAGTAAAAGCATAATTCAACCTCCCTTTCGTGCACTTTTCAACTACACCCTAGATTAATGAGGGGCCTAAGGCTGCTCAACAACAAAAGGAAGGTGATCCAAGATGGCTGGGCTAGGGCTTGAGATAGTGGTACAATTAAATAAATCTACTATATTAATATTTCAGACTTCTTTCGTGGAAATTATTACACATGTTATTCATATTGTGATTTAGACTTCACCTGTCATTCATGATTTAGGCCCCATTTTTCCTAATCTTTATATCTAAAGTTTTTTTTTTAACTTAATTTACAATTTACTTATTAATTATTTTTCATATGAAATAAAATCAAATATTACAATCATTAAAGAATCAAATATTACAATCATTATAGATTACAATTTGCACTAAGAGAGGATCGGATCCATGTCAATATAATTACGATCTACAATTAAAATTAAGAATCATTAATAGCTTCACATTACGAGGGTAATATAAAAAATTAAAAAGAAAATATTTTCAAAATAAACAACCTTTAAGATCAGCATATTTTTTGCTCTAAATAAAACAGACAGGTCAAATTATTAACGAATTGCTACTTGGTTGATTTTAATATGATAATAATTCAAAATTAAATTTATACCAAATCCATTCTTAATCGAATATTTAAGGCTCATTATAATACTAATATGATAATTTATTCTTAATTAAATGTGAAAATAATTTATATATTACTAATATTTAATTAACACTCATTACATGGAAAATCTTCCATGTGTTATTCATAAAAAAAATTATACCCCATCATTTTCATAATCTTAATATTTAAAGTAATTTTTTGAATTTAATTTACCTTCTAACTATCAATTATTTTTTCCAACCATACCTTTGTATCTCTGTACCATTAAAAAAAAAGTAATATAAAAAATAAAAAATAACATAAAAAAATTATAATTTAATATATTATACCATAAAAATTATATATATAATTATTGTATTAATGATAACAAAGATATTATAATTATGTTACAAAGAGAATCTTACAATTAACAATAAATATATTGATTATATTTATTATAATTAAGGATTATAATAATAGGATTAATTATAGTGAAAATATTATAATTATGATAATTAATGATAACAAGAAAACCTTATCACACATTTATTTTTGAATTATCTTTATGAGATTTGTATTATATATTTTTTTTTCATTTTTAATTTGGATTATGTTGCATTAGTAGTGTTTATTATTATGGACATTTATGTTTTGAATTTCAAAGTATTTTAAAAATTTTTTAATAACCCGTAAATATCAATAGAGATTCAAATCTTCACATAGAATGAAGAATGCGAACCTGTGATAGGGAAGAGAATAAAGGTGGGGACAAAATTTTAAATGAGGGCGAGATTAGAGGAAAAGTTTTTGACTTCAAATCTAGAACTTTTGAAAATCATAACAAAAAAATTATCTATCTACTTATCTCACTATATCCTATTTAATTTTTTGCAACTTAAATATTCCAATCTATCAATTCCATAATTTTTTCATAATAATTTTTTTGAAAAAAAACTTCAATATTTCAACATTAGGATATTTAAAAAAAAAATCAATTTCACAATTTATACTTATTTGATAATGATACTAAATATTTATTAATTTTAAAAAATTAAATAATCACATTACTTTTTTTATTAAAAATAATATTATAATTGATATACTACTCTAATAATTGAGACTATCTAAATTAGGATTATATATGATTTTTTACTAATTATTACACATTAATTATAACATATTTTAAAATTGATATTTTACTTTATTAAAAGGATGTAAAGGAAAGGACTTATAATTGAAATCAGATAAACACACACACACAGTCTCGTTGTGAAGCCATCACACACAAACAAAGAAAAATAAAGAAAGGATCTCAGCATTACTTTAATTTATATTTATACAAATTTTAAATTATAATTGAGCATAGATAAACTGGTAATGAATTCGGAACATCCGAATTCAATATTTAATTTAGTAATAAAATCATGTTTTTACATCTTTTATTAAAATAATATTTTTTAAAAACCAACAAAACTTGGACATTTTGAGTTTAGTGTAAAATTTGCAAAACATTTTGTGAAGAATTCGGAATGTCTGAATTCAATGAAAAGTTAATTTTAAAGGGAGGTGATCCAATAGATGTGAGCATACATATGATATCGCGAGTCCAAGATGTGGCTATGTAAATTTTTATTAGAACATTGAAATGAGTGTATTGCGGTTCACCATATTATTATTATTAATGGATTTAGACTCTCTAAAGTGTGGAAGTGAGAAAGTTTTCACCCTTGAATAAAAATAAATGCATAGTGTGTGAGCCCATCAATTGATCCAAATAGTGAGAATCTCCTTACTTTCTCATTTTAAAGGGATTCTTACTTTAGAGTATCTATTTCCATTTTTAATTAGCGTTTCACTATATTAAAGCATTTACCAATAGATAAGTTTGTTCTTGTGACTTTTCGAAACCAACCTATCAAATTCTACATATACAACAAAATTAAGCAAGCTTTGTTAACATTATGGATGCAATATATTTAACATTTACCAAAAAAAATGAGAATTGTTTAACTTTTAATTTATTTAGATTAGAAGTGGGTGGGTTTAAATTTTTTAGTCAATATAAGTTATTTTAGTTTTCAGTAGTTTTAACTTTTTTAGATATTAATCTCTTGTTTATATTATATTTATGGATCTTATAAAAATTTGTCAAATCATGTATAAAAAATTTATACTATAAATGTGTCAAAATCAAATTTTTATTTATAAAGGTCAAAACCAAAATTTTTAATATTCATAAGGATTAAATACATATATTAAAATATTTATAGAGACTTAAATTAAGATTGCAATGACAAAAAAGAAATATAAGAAAGGTAAAGTTATCATTTACCTCTCATGAGGTTCACTAAACTTACATTGGACATTTTTAGACAAATAAAACCAAAAAAATCATTACTTACATATATAATGCAGGCATATAGTTAATTACATAATTATAAACAATTAATTGGAAAAATTAGATAGAGGGATCCCAAGAGTAATATCGAAAAAAGATAGCATTATTTGTATTGAATTTGGGCAAGTGCTCAAGATGGACGAAAGAATTTTGGTAAAATTAATTTTTTTGTTTAATAGTCTATCCACCCTGAATATTGATTAACTAAATTGTTTGTCCCAACACAAGTGCTCTTAATAACAAGTGCTATTATCTTATTTTTCTCACATTTGTTTGTTAATAGATTCAATTCTTTTATTAAGTCTTCTAATTTGTTGTTAAATTAAAAAAAAACATATTTTTCTATTAATGAGATTATCTTTTAATTTGCATCTTATTTTACTTTTCATATTTAATTAGTAGATATTCTCATAATTTTCATTTTTGTAGAAAAAATAAAAAAATAGCAATAGTAGTTACTAATTTCAATAGAATATTTGAATAAAAATTTGAAGAGATGAAGATTTACCTAAAAATCAAGGAAAGAATCACAGAAGATAAAAATCTAATTTTATATAATATTTTCTTTTTCTTTAAATAGATTATTGTTTAAATAGAAGATAAAAATCCAGTTTCCTTTTCTTTATTATATTAAAAAGTAAAAGAATAAAAAAAAATACATGGACTCCGGTAGGTCCAAATTTCCTTCTTGTTGGCTTTTGATATTTTAATAATAAAATATGAAATGTTGTTTTCGGATTGCCCAAATTCTTTGCAAAATTCTTTCAAAGGTGAGCAAAGGGCACCTTTGCAAATTAATAAAATTTGTACCCTCTTTAAAAGTTACACGGATTGATGATTTTATTATTTTTTCAGAATAACCAATGTTGGTCATCATTGCAACTGTACCCCGTACACTGGCATCTTGCACTTTACGTAAGAAGGTTATTATGTGCTATTGCAACTGCTTTCCACATTTAACAGTAGTACTCTATGTCTACACATGTCAAGTGCACAATTGAACACATCACATTAGACACCGTAGGCGCTAACTCACATCGTCGGCACATGACTACGCACCAAGTTAGAATATGGGGAAATGATATTAGAATATTTAAAAGTAGATATCCCAATTTGACATTGTGAACACCCAATTTTGTCAGATCAATTAAATAAGAAAATTCAAAAAAAAAAATTGTATTTTATTTATTCCAAAGCTTTTATTTTGTTTCAAATCCTTTTCATTTATTTCATTTAAACAAAAAACCCAAACAAATAAAAAAAAAAGGGGCTAACCCATGAACTCATTTGCTTGTCAGCCCACTCCATTTGTTAGTATAGTCCAACCCATTCCTAATTGTCAAAATAAAATGCATAATAGAAAAATAAAAATTCCTTTCATCTGAGTCTTTAGCTTTCCCGTGACTACCATGACACAAGGAACAAAGCAAAATCAAAAAAGAAAAGGGAAGTCAAAGAATGGGAGTGGCAACACCATGATTGTGTCTTTACCAACTCCTTGCAAAATGATAAATTTTCCTTCGGTGTGCCAACCTGTTAAAGCAGAGCAAGTAATGATTTGGTCAAAGGAGAAGTGGCTATAGATATCAATCGATAGCAAAGCAGAAGAGAGGGGGAATTACCATTATCAGATTTCATCCCATATTGCTAAGGACGAAAATTTGTTGAGGGATATAGACAGAGAGGGGAGTAATCAGAAAATAGGGAGAGAACACACATTGAGAAAAAAAAAAAAAAAGCTCACAACCTTGATCCCATTCTAGAGGGGACTATCACAATCTACTCACTCTCCTCCATTCCAACCTACACTCTACCTTCCCCATACAACCAAGCTTCCGTAACCAATATCATCAATATTTCAACCCAACTGACCCTCATCACAATCCCATCATAAAAAAATATCACTTCCATTACCTTATTCCAAGACAGCCACCTTTCCCCATGAGATCAATCTCCCTTAGTTGTGAAACTGCCACACTCAGCAATCTCATTTCTCCTTATACAGCGATCATCACCATCATCATAAACTCATCACCTTCCATGAACAAAGACAACCATCATCTCCCATCACAAGCTTCCATTATAACAGCCACTCCAGCTCAATGAACTCAAGCCAAAAACCACATTAAAAAAAAAAAAAGCAAAAGTACAAACAATAGCAATCCATTCCTAAACCCAATTAGAATCCAATCAAAACACCTAAAAAAAAAAACATAGACCAAATTCTTCAAACCCCAAACAAATTGAAAAATAAAAATAAAAAAAAACAAAGATCTCAAACAGGAGAAGGAAGTTGCAGCTCTCATTTCCATCGTCTCTCTTGGCTAGCTCAACCTGAACCGCGAAGCTCGCACTCTCGCCTTGCCGCCAGGGAACGCCACGATCGCCACACCGCGTCGGCCTTCTTCATTGCGCCCATCACCATCGCTGCCGAATCGCCGCTTGTGCCCCTTGCGACCAACAACGCCGGTAACCCAACCGCGATCTTCCCCACTCGGGTCTCCTCTGTGAAGCTGCGGATCCCTCCTCCTTTATTGCTCTCTTCGTCGCACAGCCAGCAAACAGAGCCCCTACACCCTGCATCTGAGAAGCCAAGGTCATCATAGAGCTCTTCCTCCTTGCCTTAAGCTGCCACTTGTAACCCGCCGGTTCCTCCCCTACCAGCACGCCATAAAGCTCCGCCAGCACCCTCAGTCGCGGACCTGCGCCATCACAGCTCTGTCGCGGGTCCAAGCTCTTCTTCTTCTTCGTGACCGGCGCCTTCCCCTCCCCCTTTCACGTGGCTGGTCTCTCTCTCTCTCTCTCTATAATGGCTGCCTTTGATGTGAAAATGAAACTTCGGGAATGTATTTTCCTTTTCCCTTTCAATTGCTGAGTCCCTTTTTTTATATATATATTTTTTAAAAAAAACAGAAAAAAACTTGGGCTGGATTCGCTCCTGTTGTTTTAGTTGTTAGATTATATTATTTGGATTAGTGAGCAAAGAAACCGTGGGCCTTAGGGAGTTTGTGGATTGTGTTCTTTTCACTAATAATGTGTAGTTTTTTTTTTTTTAAGTTCTTTTTTATTTTTGTTGATATTGGACCATTTTGTTTTTTTTTTTATTGTTCAAAAAAAACTGTTAGAGGTGTTGTGCTTACTACTAAGTTGCTTGGGTGTTTAATCCTTTATTGCTTTTTTTTATTATTATTTTTTATTATTTTCCATTTTAGCTTAGATCCTATGGTTCTCCTTTTTTTAAAAAAAATATATATAATAAAAAATAAAAACATATTTTCTCTACCCACACAACAGCCAATGGTCATGACTAAGATGTGGATGCCTCCTTCATACATTATTGAATTGTAAGGGATTTACTGAGTAGCCAAGTGCTAACTTGAATCTCGTGCGAAACTGGAATTATACTTTAATAAATCATCAGTCAAAATCCATTTTCACAATTAAAATCAATCAACACACTTTTCTTATCCTGTAATTAAAATTCATTAAACACACAAGCATTTTTTTATAGAACGACGTGGTTTTGAGTTCCTCATTGCACCAGAGGATACGTCGGCGTAGCTTACAACTATCAAACCAAAATTAATTTTTATTGAATTATGTTTTTTATTAAATTTCCCTTTGACTTACTTATTTTATTTTATTCAGTTTATTTTGTTTCATTTCATTTTCTTCACATAATTATGTCTTAACTTTATTTTTATAAATATATAATTATCACTTTTAAATATAATTACTAATTTTAATTTTATCTTTATTTTTTGTAAATATTTAATTGTTGATTTTATCTTTAGTTTTGTAGATATAATTACTAATTTGAGCTTTATTTTTACAAATATATAATTACATTGTGGGGAAAAATAAATATTTTAAAGTTATAATTAATTTTCATAATAAACTCTAGGGTAACCGTATTTATACGGATGTATTAGAGGTGCAGTGGGATTAAGTTTCCACCCTTCTCTAATCATAATCACACTCCCGAACCTCGAAACTCTTAAAAGACCAGTTTGCAAACTAAAAGGTTTTCCAATTTTAACCAGAATTAAAATTGGTGGCGACTCCCAATTCATTTTCAAACACGTTGTCATTTGTGTTACAGCGCCCTCCAGGTACGTTGTGACAGACATCCATTTTATAATGGGTGGTGATCCTCAGTTATTTAATTTCACTTTTCAACCATATCCAAGAATGATAAAATGAATGTCTCAATAGAACATCCATTTTTTAATGTCAAAATAGCACTACTCAAATTGTTGTGTAGATCAGATCCCGTGCCCAGATGTGGTCATGATGTCTCGTTGGGTGTTGGTTATTTCTCTTCTAATCCTCAGTTTCTTTGTTATTTGACTATCGTTGACCAGGGTAGGCCGTTAGGCCGATCGTAGATGATTTTGTTTTCTGTTGAGCTTTGCTCCGTTGTTTATAAAATGAAAAGTAGGTATCGTGCTGAATTGGGTGGTAGATCATGATATGTGATGCGGAAACAAAGCCACTCAGCTGAGAATTTTCATCCTAGATAAATTCATCTAGGATGACAGTTATTAGTTTGTGAAAAAAGGGAAAAGTATAAAAATTATTGTGGGTTTGTTTATAATCCTCGTCAAATATTGATAACTAGTTTGTAAGGTTGGAAATCTTCCAGCATGTTGGTAATCTTTCAATCCGAAACGGTGGTGTTCACAATAAGCCAATTAGTACTATCGAAACAGTGGAATGCCTGTTTTCTATCAAAATAGTTAAAAATTTCAAATATCGATATTCAAAATCCACAGTAGGTAGACGAGAAGTGCTATTTAAACATCCAAAAGTGAGTGTCTGTTTTTTAACCGTTGGATGTGATGGATGTTAAGAATAAGTGGGGACATCTATCACATCCAATGGTTATAAAGTGGGTGTCTGTTTCAAACACCCACTTTTAGATGTTCAAATAGTTACTCACTGTTACGCCAAAATGATGCAAGAATAAATTTTTGACTATACTAAATAAAGGCCCGTAGTATCAAAAAGAAGTGGCTGAACTTTTACTTGGAAAATGAGATTGGCGACGCACAGTAGAAGGAGGCGGGAAATTACTGGAAACCTCATTCTCCTTTTTATAATGCTAGTCACCTCCCCTGACCTTTTTATAAAAAGCAAGGTGCATTAAGCTTCTTTTAATTCAAGTGGGATAAAAAGCCATATCGGTAATAACGCGGTAATCTCTGAACCTTCCCTCGGTCTCCTTTTTATATAATATTGCTAGACACCTCCCGTGGCCTTGTTGGAAAAAGAAGGTGCATTAAGCTTCTTTTAATTCAAGTGGGGATAAAAAGTCATATCGATAATAACGCGATAATCTTTAAACCTTTCCGCATTCTGCTTTATAATGCTAGTCACCTCCCATGAACTTTTTAAAAAAAGCAAAGTGCATTAAGCTTCTTTTAATTCAAGTGGGGATAAAAAGCCATATCGATAATAACGCGGCAATCTTTAAACCTCTTCTTCTTAATGCATGGTCTTTGTTGATATGCCTAGTTCATAATCATCTTGTCCTTTAGTACGTGATAATTATTTTCGTTCAATCAAATTATCATATTGTAAAATTATAAAAAATATTTAGGTGATCTGAAAATAAACAAATACATTTATGCTATCTCATTTGAAAAATAACACATCAATTTATGGGCTATTATTATCTAATAATATTTCCTGCATATTTAATGTAATACTTGATATGTTATTTATTAAAAGATTAAATACATTTTATTCCCTATATTCACTACAAGAAAAATGGACATTTTCAATTATTTTTTATAATTAAAATGTCAATAAAAATATTATCAAGAAAAATAATTTCAACATAAAATAATTATTGAAAATATTTATAAACTTTTATTAACAATTAGTAAATGTAGAAAACATATCTTTTGGGCATTTTTAACATGTACAAATTGTAAAAAAAGTTTATAAATATTTTCAATGGTCATATTATATTATAAATTACTTTTCTTGATAATATTTTTATTTACACTTTAATTATAAAAAATCATTGAAAATGCTCATATTTCTTGTAGGGATTTTAGATACTTTACAATTTAAAGCTTGACTTTTAAATATGTGTAATTTCCCATGTATATTTTCTCTTGCTTTTATACATGTGATTGAAATCTTAATGGTGCTCTTCCTTGTAACTTACTATATAAGTGGTTAATTAACTACGTATTATATTACCTTAATTTTTAAAAAAGGAAATCACAAACGAGAAATTTTTAATAATGAGAGTTTAATGTAGCCAGTACTAGTGTAATTTTTTTATTTAATATAAGCTAAAATTTTATAAATATTAAATAGTATAATATTCGGTCTATATGATATTGTGACATTGCATACATCTACACCAACCTAAATGCTATATATATATATATATATATATTATCAAATATAAAAAAAATCTAACACACTTACTGGTTATTACGTTAATTAGTAGAAAAATATGGTTTTTTGTAAAATTGAAAGATATTTTTCGTGAAATATAATTCTTTTACAAAATGAAAAAATAGAAACACAAATAACAAAATGGAGTAGTAATAGATAAAATGGAGCGGCTATTTTTTCAATGTACATTTTCTACCCATTATATTGTATAAACATTTATGTGAAGTATTAGATAAAGACGTCTGAATGAGGATGATGTGTGTGGAAGTATGCGAGTCAAAGATAACTTGTTGGACGGTGAAATGTAACGTTGAAATAAAGCTACTAACCGGACAATTTCCATCGCAGATGCATGGACGAGCACTGGCTTGACTGACTTGTTTTGTTGACTTGCCTTCTTTGCATTCGCTAGCCATGCCACCATGGGAACGCAAGTATTTCTACTTCACGCATGCATTTCGCCAAGTAATGGCCAAGAAATTCGAACAAACTCTAAACTGCAACACTCCTTCCATCCACAGTTTGGTAGCTGATATTCTAAAAGATTAAACAGACTTTATTATGGCTTCAAATTCCTTGAACCTTGTCTTCCTCTTAATTCTTGTTAGCTTCTTCAATTTCCAAGCTCCTGAAGCTGAGGAGGCTGGTTATTTCTACTGCTCAGAAAATACAACCACCGCAAACAGCACATTCCAAGTGAAAGTCATGACCCTCCTCACTTCCTTATCTTCCAATGCCGTAGTCAGAAACTTTTACAACGACACAGTCGGCGACAGAAATGCTTCCAACGCAGTCTATGGGCTGTTCATGTGCAGGCGTGATGTACCCTCTCAACTCTGTCGAGAGTGCGTCCAGAACGCAACCCAGAAGCTATCACAGTGCTACCCATCTAATAGCCTCACAGTGCTCCTCATCCACCGACGCCTTAGTTTGGTACAACCACTGCTTGCTTCGCCATTCTGAACAGTCTTTCTTCTACAAGACGAGCACCAGCCCAAGATTTGAACAGTTGAATGTCACCAGCGTTTACGACGTGCAAAGCTCCTTCAAGTTTACAAAATTGTCGAATGCGTTGGCTCAGGTGGCCGATGACACTGCCAACAATGATGATAAATATCAAACGAAATCGCTTGTGTTGAATGATAACCAAACTATCTATATTCTAGCTCAATGCACGCAAGACCTGGCCGCTGTCGATTGCTCTGCCTGCCTATACGATGTGATTGGATCAGCAATTCCGTGGTCTCGTTTGGGGAGTGTAGGGGGAAGAGTTCTATATCCTAGCTGCAGTTCGAGATTTGAGTTGTTCAAATTTTATAGTGATGATATCCAAGTTCATGCTTCTTCTCCTTTCTCGGCTACAGGTAAAGTCTAAACCCAAATAAGATAAATATTCTTGGATTCCCATTAAATCTTATATATATATATATATATATATATATATAAATAAGGGGTATATACAAGGGGTGTATCACATTAGAAATGTGACTTAAGGGACAAGATAAATTACCACCACACCACATCTCATGTGGTTAAGGATTTTATCTTCATTTATGGAAATGAAATACATTTCGTAGCCAATTGTTTGCCTCTTTGGGATAGCTCTCATAGTGAGAGTATATATATCGTGATATATTTTTAAATATCAATTAAAAAAGTAAAATATTTAATTTAAATATATTGTTAGTAAAAATTATTTTTATATTATCATCCAATCAAATCTTTTCATGTAAATATAATCGCCACATCAAAGGAGGTAAGGTAAGGTTTTTTGTTTCCTATTTCTAGTAACAGATAAGATGAGAATTTTATCGTAATCAGACAATGCTTTTGGATTATTTTTTTTAGCAAGAGATGGCCTGGACCATTTGATAGAGAAACTCCCCCCCCCCCTCTCGGGCGCCCAAAAATGAAAAAAAAAAGAAAAAGAAAAAAATACCCTCTCTCTCTCTATTGATATTAGTACTCATCATGATCTTTATCAATGGAATGTGTTTATTTATCTTTTTAATGTAGAGAGAAAAGATCGGTTACGAGCAGCTATCTTAATTATTGTCACCATTGTTATTGTTTCGGTGATACTCTTCTCTTTTTGCTGCTATCTATGGAAAAAAGCAAGAAAGAGCTATATTCTCCAAGAAAACTGTATGTATTGTACAAAAAGAAGTTTCAATAGATAGTTTTCAATTAATAAGATTAGAGAAATTTGTAAACATAGTTTAATAACTCAAGCATTGATTTAATTGGGTGTAGTTGGACATGAAAGCACTATGGTAAAGCAGTTGCAATTTGATTTGGCTATAATTAAAGCAGCAACAAATAACTTTTCTCATGAAAATAGGATTGGTAAAGGTGGATTTGGAGAAGTTTATAAGGTAAGAGAAAATAAAATAAATTTTGTTATATTTCTTCTATGTGTTTTTGTTTTCCACACAATTAATGACCTTTATATTTTTAGGGTGTTCTCCTTGATGGACGACATATAGCTGCAAAAAGGCTTTCAAAAAGTTCTAAACAAGGCATAATTGAATTCAAGAATGAGGTTTTATTGATAGCCAAACTTCAGCATAGAAATCTTGTGGCATTTATAGGGTTCTGCCTTGAAGATCATGAGAAAATTCTTCTTTATGAATATGTTCCAAACAAGAGCTTGGATTACTTTTTATTTGGTTTGATGCTTTTACCTTGAAATTTTAATTTAATTAAAGTTTGGCATATTTATGATTTCATTGCATGGGGGTGACTCAAGTAAAAAGGAGTGGATTAACATGAGAATTGGAGAAGCAAATATGAGTTGCATAACCATACATGGATATTCATGATTAAAAGTTATTAATTGATTAATTGTAATTAATGGTCATGCGATTACTTATAAAAGTCACATGATTTTATATTTTAATTTTGAATACTCATGTAAAATCAAATTGCTAAGATTTACTTCTCTCACTCTACCAATAAATAATTTATTTCACTTGAGTCATTCCCTTCATTGCATTATATCTTAATTACTATTGCCAGTTTCTTATTATACTTTGCTTATTATTTTCTCTAAAACTTGTGTAGATGCTCATTCGGAAAAGTTGTTAAGTTGGTCTGAACGCTACAAAATTATAGAAGGAGTTGCTCGAGAAATTCTTTATTTACATGAATATTCTCGTCTTAAAGTTATACATTGTGACCTTAAACCTAGTAATGTGCTATTAGATGAAAACATGAACCCCAAAATTTCAGATTTTGGTCTTGCTAGAATTATTGAAATAGATCGACAGCAAGGATCTACCAACAAAATTGTGGGAACATTGTAAGTTGTTAACGCCCTTTCCCACCTTTCATATATATATATATATATATATATATAATCTACATGTGTATGTTTAAGCTTATTTGCCAATTTTTTCTATACATTTCTTTAGGGGTTACATTCCTCCAGAATATGCAATGCTAGGACAATTTTCTGAGAAATCAGATGTTTTTAGTTTTGGAGTCATGATCCTAGAGACTATTACAGGAAAAAAGAATCTAGGTTCTTATGAATCACATGGTGTTGCTGATGGACTCTTCTTAGTAAGTAAAATAATTTAGCAATATTTTCCTCTTGGCTCTTGATATTGCTCGTGCATTATATGGGACAAAAATAAAGTCAAAGTAAGAAAGCAAATTATTTGACTAAGGTGACAAATTATTTTCAGGTCTGGAGACAATATAGGGATCAAACACCATTAAATATATTGGACCCAAAATTGAGAGAAAATTGCAATGAGTTTGAAGTTACTAGGTGCACTCATATTGGTTTATTGTGTGTTCAAGAAGATCCAAATGATAGACCTATGATGATGGTTGTGGTTTCATATTTTGGCAACCACTCAATAGAATTACCTTCTCCACGAGAACCGGCATTTTTCTTACTCCATAGAATGGATCGAGGAATAGTTGCACATGGTTCAAGTTCCAACTCTATTAATATGATGTCTACAAGTAACATTTTTCCTCGGAGTTAATTTGTCTTTATCTTTTTTAGCACATCCTTAATTTATCTTTTTATACCACTGTCTATTTCTATTTTATTGTATACAAACTTTCATTTTGCTCTTTTAATGGTGGAGATATTGATAATTGTCTTAGATATGTTATATTAATCCTTATAAGTAAATTATCTTTCAGCCTCTTTAATATCAATCTGTGTTTCAAACTTTAATTTTCGTTTAGCTTGGTCATGGAGTATTTGTACAATTGTGTTTGTGAAGGAGAGCTCAAAGACTAACGAGTAAAAGAATTAGTTATTGCAGTTATCCTGTTTGCTAGTGTAGATGAGCTTGCAATAGCTCGTAGAAAAATGTAATTGTACTTGTATATAAACAAATCGCTGAGAAATCAATGCAATCAAGATCATTTTTGAGTATTTACAATTTAGTGCTTCTTCTTTCTTTCTCTCCTTTTCTTAACCTTCTCTTGCATAACTTCTCGGGTCTGATTCCTTTATGATATCAAAGCTTCAGGAGTAGAACCATGGCTGTAAGCTTCAGAAACCTTATAAAGCATTTCAGAAGCTTGATTTCGAATGTTAACAAACCAATCTCTGCAAAACTCTCTTGAGAAAATAATCTAATGTTTGTTCAATTGTGTATGTTTAGCATAGATCCATAATGTTGCAAGTTTAAGTTTTTGGTTACTCAGAATCTTGATGAGATTGATCATATTATTCAATATATCCATGTTCTTTATAGAAAACATCTTTTTTTATTAAAAAATTGGATGAATTCAATTTATATCACTCCTTAGAAAGTTCCTTGAATTCTTGAGAAAATTGCAATAATATGCATCATAAAGGTAACAGAAAGGTGTTTCACCTTTTAGAAAGATATCTCTCATGTCTAAAGCTGATCAAAAGCTTTAATAGAATCCTCAAGAAGATTTCTGAGCTATCAAGAAACAAGAATGTCCTTCAATTTTTTTTTCTTGACAAAATCAAGAGAGAGCCCACCATTTGTTTTATCGCACACTTGAAAGTTGTGATAGTACCTACGCATGCATTTTCTTTGACTAAATTATACTCACCTCTTTTGGAATTTAGCAAAATGTAATATGTATCCTCTCTATTTTCAAAACTTGTACGTTAGGCTATTGAGTTTTGAAAAATCCTATATTAGTCCCGTGTACTAATGATAATCCATTAGTAGCTTTGACAGAAATGACATTGTTGTAAATATAAAAGACTCTCATAACTATGAAATGACTAGCTTACCTTTTTTATTAAGTCCCCCTTCCTTCTCTAAGTGCAAGAGTATGCATTTCAATTGGGCTTGAACAACAATTATCAAAACTTAAATTAATCAAGCCAAAATGTATAATAACTCAAACAACCCCAAAATATCCGAAGCATCTCACACATCAACAAAGTATCTATACCAAAAATACATCAACAAAGTAAGCTTAATCCAGAACTAATGAGTAGCATAAAATGAATCAAAATCAACATCCTAAATCTATTATATATTACTAAATGGATTACCTGTGAATGCAATGCGCAATCTTCTAATTGCAATTAATTTTTTATTTTTCCCACTAAAAACGTTACACTAATTTAAAAAAGCCTAAAAATTATATTCTCTAATTGAACTACCTCTAGATCCCACATCAAACTTCCTAATGGCAATTCACTAAAAATCTTCCCCGCCAATCATTGCTTATCCTCACGCGCGTGCCTGCACTGGCTAGAGCCTCGCTACCCAACCCCTTGATCGTAATTGCCGTTTAGTTTTGTTTTGACTTTTGTAAGTGCCTCTTTTTTATCTTAAACGACAAATCATGATATATAATTATTGGATAAAATATGATAGTATGATCCACTGATTGATCTACAAATTAACAATTATAACATAATTGTAGGTATAAAATTCTATCAAATTTTCTGATTATAATATTTACTCAGTGTAAAATTATACATACAGTTTATTGGTAAAAATTTTCATCTTATTCATCTCATTTTCATCCCTAACCAAACATTGTCAAAAGTGTTAAATCATGACTTGAAATAAAGTTTTTGCAATAATTTTCCAATATATACTGTCTTCTGGATATCATTTTCTAATATATATATATACTGTTTATTGAGTGTTAAATCATAACGTTGAAATAAAACCACTCACCCGATCAATGTATTCTGTTTATTGGGTAGATAATACGAGATGTTAAGTTGAAAACTTACTGTGAACAATATAATTTTGTATTATAAAAAAAAAAAGAATTTTGCTAATGTGTGTTCTTAGTGTATTGGTTAAGGATGTCAGTCTCAGCTTTGAAAACACCGGTTCTTATTTTTAAGATGAAAACTTACTATTTTAATTCCTTTACCTGTGAACTTAGGGCATTGATTAGATAAACCTAAAGAAAACCGACTCACCCGGAAGTTTCCTTCCCTGTTAATTCATTGATATCTGGTGGAATGAAAAAAAAAAAAAAAAATTGAGAAAATGTATGCAGGAGTATTCATTGAGTTCAGACTTGAGCTTTCCCTCAAAGTCTAAACTGCAACACTTCTTTAATTTCCATCCACGGCTTGGTAGTTGCTGATCTCAAAGAAACAGACCCTATTACCCTCCAAGTGTGTTGTAAACGCTACCCATCAAATAGCCTCCAAGTGCCCCTCGTCCGTAGAGGCCATCATTTGGTACGATCACTGCTTTCTTCGCTATTCCGACCAGCTCTTCTTCCACACAATGAGCACGAGCCCAAGATTTGACAACTTGAATGTCACCAAAGTTAATGACTTGGAAAGCTCCTTTAGATTCTCATTATTGTCGAATGCATTGGTTAAAGTGGCCGAAGAGACTGAGTCAAGTGATGAGAAATATTGGACCCAATCATTTATTTTGAATGAGAACCAAACACTATGTTCTTGCTCAATGCACGCAGGATCTGCCCACCATGGATTGTTATGGGTGCCTATCCGATGTGATTGAATTAGCAATTCCGTGCTCTCGCTTGGGAATTGTAGGGGGAAGCCTTCTGCATCCTAGTTGCACAATGAGGTTTTAGCTGTTCCAATTTTACAGGAATGGTACCGAAAATGACGCTCCTCCTCCTCTAATTCATTCGCCTGTTGCCCTTCCTCCACCTACGGGTAAAGTCCAAACTCAAATAATATAAAGTAATGTTAATATACTCTCCATGTCAACCTAAGTCTTACACATAGTAATATATTGATCATTAAAAATATAATTACGTATTACAGAAAATTATTGATTAATATACATATAAAGTTTGCCCATAAAAATTTATATTCTGTTACCTTCGGTTGAGGGCAACTAGGTTCTTTGAGGGCGAAGAAGATGGCGATCTCCTAGCTCCGGTGGCGGGGAGTGCCTGCAAAAACACTCCGACACCCAAGTTAGGATATATAGATTACTGTGGAGGGTGGTGGAACAAACATACCTTATACAGCTCCCTTCATATATTTATATCTACTCTCTTTTTTAGTGTATTGCTTTTAGGGCTGAGGTGTACCGTACGGGTTTACGAGCCCGTACGATACGGGAGGGATACCAATTGTTGCGAGGCACCTTCTAGAAGTTTGACCTTTCCGATGTCTTCTGTCGATCCGTCCTCGTTCCGACATAGGAGGACTCAACTCCGGAAGGCGCCTTCTTCTTGTCGTAGTCGGTCCGGAGTTGCTGCACGTCGCGCAGGTGGTCCGACTGTCTATTGTTAATCGCGACTCCGATCTGGCTATCAGTCACTCCGCCATCCGGACTCCGCATCCGTAACAGTTGCCCCCAATTCGGTGGACGGGACGAATTTCGTCCTCCGAGTTTCGAGGGACCTTCCTTCCATGTGGCTTGCCTGCGCTGTCCTTGTCCAATCAGGTGGTTCGAGGTCCGAATCCAACATGAATTCGTTTCGAATGCTGCTGCGCTCCTTCCGGGATCGTTTCGTATCCTTTCTTTTTAAGTCGATGGCACTCAAACGTCGTGTCGCCCCTCATTCCACGGATGAGACCATGCCACGTGTTGGTTTTGAGGGTTACCGAGGCGATGTGGGCCCCCCGGTTCTCTTGGGTCTTTTAAATGCCTTTTCTGGGTTCTTCTTTCCATCTTTATCTTCTGAATTTCCTCTCTCCTCTCTCTCGTCGCCAACTCCTATACTTTTCCTCAAGATTTCCAGTTGAACGTCATCGCTACCGCCTGCTTTTCCAGTTCTTTTTCCGGTGAGTTCTTCTTTCCTTTCTTTGGTCTCTAGAAAAAATGCCTTGTGTTGACAGTTTTTTAGCTTCCATTCTTGGTATCCTCTGGCATTTTCCTTCTGATCTGGGTTTCTGCGGGCGGTGCCGGGGCGGTTTCGATACCCCGCCCCTTTCTCTAGGGTGGCGCTGCCTCTATCGGTAGTGGGGGACCACCCTTGGGCCATTTTTTCCTTTTATTTTTGAAATATGTATTCCTCTTTCCGCTTTTCTTTTCGCGCCCAAATCTTAGGTATTTCCCGTGGTGGTTTCCCTTGTAGGACTCTTCAATGTAGGTTAAGATCGTGATTACTGATTCCCTGGATAGTGACCTCGTGACCCATTTCTCCTCCGAGGTGGTTGGGGTACGAAGTCTCATGAACGACAGGATGCTAGAGAGATATGGGGATTCACCCATATTTTGTGACGCCGAACTTTCCAGTAGTTATGAGATAGTTCTTCCGGGAAGGGAAAAGAGAATCTGTGGGAGGCCAGGGGAGGGGGAAGATGACTTTTTGTTTATGTATGACACCGTATTATCCCGTTTGAAGGTGACTCTTCCCTTCTTGGCTTTCGAGATAGTCATTTTCAGAAGGATGAACATGGCCCCCACTCAGCTTCATCCGAACTTGTGGGCCGTCCTCCGAGGCTTCGAGACGGTTTGTGAGGTCTTGGGGATTCCGCTGTCACAACGGGTTTTTTTCTCCCTTTTCTTCCTGATGACTTATCAGGGGAAAGATAAGAAACCCGCCATGGTATTTCTCCGGGCAGCGGTGAATAAAAAGTGTTTTGAGACTTGAAGAGTCTTATCACAACTTCAAAACCCAGTACTTTAAGGTGAAAGCCAAGTCTGGTTCTTCGCCCTTTTTCCTCTTGGAGGGGAAGCCCCTGTTTCCCCTCTACTGGGAGACGTCGTATTCCTCTCCTATCTACTGACCTCGGAATCTCACATCTGAGGAAGCCGCGATCGTAAAATTTTTCGTTGACACTTGGGGCTAGAAGCCGGATTACATAAATTTGAAAAGAGTGATAGATGTGCCTTTGGCGGATGCCAAGTCATACATAGGTTAGGTTTTACTCTTGCTTTTACTCCTCCTTTATATGTATATGTTTCCCATGACTAACTACTTTTTGTTCTTTGTAGAGATGTCTTCGAAAAAGAATATTGCCCTCCTCCGATCACTGACTAAGAGTGCTATGCCTTCGCAATCTGAGAAGGAAGGGAGTTCCGCCTTGGGGGGTTCGAGGTCGTCTGTCCAGGGTGCCGGGAAAAAGCGTAAGCCTTCCGAGGATCCGGAGGTTTTTGTTGGGGACTCACCAGTGAGCGAGTCCGAGGTCCCTGCCCCCGACACGTCCGTTGTCCGCTCTTGGGGAGGTTTTCCTTCATTATCTTTTCTGGCTCCGAACTTCCGCTTTAAGGAGTTCATCTTAGGGATTTGCAACACGGCCTTCCGTCGTCATGTCCGCCAGTATGACCCCTTCGCCTGTCTCTCCTGCCTCCAGGAAGATTTGGTTAAGGCCGCCGGCTTCCTTCACTGCTATGAGGAGGCCATTACTGAAGTTCCTGGCCTCCGAGGTCGCGTAGAGACTTTGGAGTCTGAGAAAGTGGTCTTGGAGAAGCGGCTGGAGGAGAGAAAGAAGGAATTGGGAAAGGAAATCTCCGATCTCAAATAGAGGTTGGGGGGCTTGGAGGAGAAGGAGAAAGCTTGGGGAGAGGAGAAGGACAAACTTGCTTCTGCTAAGGCTAAGGTGGACAGCATGCTGCTTGAGTCCGAGGACGAGCGGACCAAGGTGATCAAGGCTTGGCAGGCGAGCTCAAATGATATTTTTGAGAACGTGCTGGCTCAAGTCCGTGTTCTCGTTGGTCCTGATGTGGATCTCTCCTCAGTAGGTATTTTCCGCCATGTAGTGGATGGCCGGATTGAGGACCTCCCTGAGGATGAAGATGATTAGGTTTTAGCTCGTTGCAGGCCCCCTTTTTGTTTTTCATTTTGTAAGTCCCCTCGGGGCCCCTTATGTATATACTTTTCTTCATTAATGAAAGTTAGTTTTATTTCAATGCTATTGTCCTTGTTTTTGTATCTCCTTCAATATTTTGAATGTCATTGTTTTTGTTTCGGTATTTGCTTGCCTAGCTTATTGCTTATTGCCCCCAAATAAGTTGGATAGCAGGTCGTGGTTTGTTATGCGATTTGTCTTCACTGATTAGTATTTGGTGTCTTGGGTTCGAGCGCGACCCTAGACTGATGTCTGGATTTGCGTGGTTATTGTGAGTTTGTTCGGAGTTCGGGTGTGACTCCGTATTCGCGTGTATGTTCGGGACTCGGGCGCGGCCCTAAGTGTGGTATCGGACGGATACCGAGATATGAGTTGTTCATTTGAGTCATAGTAAAGAAACAAATAACACGTGTGATGAAGAGGCTTTTTATTAGGTATGAACTAGTTGTATGTGACCAACTAGCCCACGTCGTCCGGGGCCTCGTTAAAACCTTCCCGGAAAAACCCATTGGGAAAAACCCGGGTAAGGAAAAAGAGTGCTCCATCCTCCGTGGTTGAGTACATAGCTCTACAGATAATATTTCTTCAAATTTACAGCGTTCCAAGTTCGGGGGACTTGTTTCCCCTCTAAAGTTGCCAGCTCATATGCTCCTTTTCTGAGAACTTCGACGACCTTGTAGGGTCCTTCCCAGTTTTGGGCTAACTTCCCTTGGCCCGGCTTGGGGGGTCCGATGTTGGCTCTCCTCAGTACCAAATCTCCAAGATCAAAACATCTCGGTTGTACCTTCTTATTGTACCTCAGTGTTACCCTTCTTTCGCTTCTACTTCTGAGATGTGCGCCTTCTGACTTCGTGGAGTAGGTCGAGGTCTTCCTTTCTTCGGCGTGTGTTATCTTGCTCAGAGTAGAGGATGGTTCGCAGCATTGGCTCTCCGATTTCGACGGGAATTACGGCTTCGGAGCCGTATACTAGTCGGAAAAGAGTTTCCCCCGTGGTGGAATGCAAGGTCGTTCGTGACGCCCAGAGCACGCTTCCGAGCTCGTCGGCCCATCGTCCTTTTGCCTCGTCTAGCCTTTTCTTCAATCCTTGGAGTATGACTTTGTTGGCTGCTTCTGCTTGACCATTGGCTTGGGAATGCTCCACCGAGGTGAAGTGGTGTGCAATCCCAAAATTTTCCAATAGTTGTCTGAATTTGGTGTCGGAGAACTGAGTGCCGTTGTCGGTGATTATTTTCAGCGGGATATCGAATTTGGTGAGGATGTTCTTCCAGACGAACCTCCGGCATTGTGCCGAAGTAATGGTGGCGAGCGGTTCTGCTTCAATCCATTTTGTGAAATAATCAACCCCCACGATCGTGCACTGAAGTCTCCGGTGCAAAGGGGGAAGGGTCCGAGGAGGTCCAATCCCCACTGATCGAAAGGCCACTGGGTTGTAATGGTTGTCATCTTTTCAGCGTGGGCGATGTGAAACTTGGCGTTCTTCTGGCACTTGTCACATTTCCTGGTGTATTCTTTGGCGTCTTTCTTCATTGTGGGCCAATAATACCTTACCCGTATGATTTTTAGGGCGAGAGCTTGTCCTCCTAGGCGTTGGCTTCCCACTCCATTATGGACCTCTTCTAGGACGTATTGACTTGGAAATGGCTCCCAGGCATTTCAACATTGGCTGGGAATGGCTCCTTCGATAGAGGACTCCTTCGAGCAAGGTGTAATACGGGGCTTCTCGCTGTACTTTCTTTGCCTCCTGCAGTCCCTCCGATAACGTTCCGTGTTCGAGGAAGCACCGAATATTCGACATCCAATCTGCGGCCTTCATCAATTGCTTGTATTTGCTTTCCGCTTGATTGTGGGCGCCAGAAGAGTGGTTACGATGAAGCTGCGATTCTTTCCTCCGGTTTGGTGTCAAGTAGTTTGGACAGATGTCACCGGGAATTCTTCTATCGAGGTATGTGTTGTATTTGCACCGTCCCGATGTCCACCATGTGGCTCCTGACGAGCTCTAAGTACCATTTGAGGCGAGGTTCTTTGGTCGCTGCAGATTTCCTCCGATACCGGGAAGCCACAATCTAAGAGTCAGTGAGTACTTCTAATGCCGTGACATTCAATTCTTTTGCCAAGCCCAACCCTGCGATGAGAGCTTCGTATTCCGCCTGATTGTTTGAGGTCGAATTCAAGGTGATGGACATTTCAGCCACGGCGCTTCCTTCCTTTTTCTAGCAATACTCCCGCCTCGCCTCTTTGTTGTTGGAGGACCCGGCTACATAAAGCTTCCACTTTCCCTCAACTGGGTCTTCCTCGACAGCGGCCCATTCTTGGACAAAGTCAGCCAATACCTGGGCTTTGACTGCAGTCCGGGGTTCATAGCGGATGTCGAACTCGGATAACTCTATTGACCACGAGATCATTCTTCCCGCTAGGGCTGGCTTTAGCAAGATCTGCCGAATTGGTGCGTTGGTCTTTACGCAAATAGTGTGGGCTTGGAAATACTGCCTGAGTCTTCTAGCAGCCAGGATCAGTGCGAATGCAACTTTTTCTAGTCTCTAATAACAGAGTCTCAATCTCTGAGGGCCTTGCTTATGAAGTAGATCGGCGCTTGTCGCCCATCGCTCCCTCGCATAAGTGCCGCTCCTATGGCATGATCTCCAATGGACAAATACACGACCAACTCTTCTCCTTTGACCGGCTTGGTGAGGACGGGCGGAGACGCGAGGTACCTTTTGAAGTGCTGGAAGGCTTCCTCACATTGCGCTATCCAGGCGAATTCTGCGTCCTTTTTCATTAGCTCGAACAACGGTAAAGACTTGTGGGCCAGCTAGGATAAGAACCTGGATAACGCGTCGAGCCACCTTATTAGTTTCTGGACTTCCTTCTTGCTGGTAGGGCTTCTCATTTCTATGATTGCTTGACATTTATCGGGGTTGGCTTCTATTCCTCGGTGTGTCAGCATGAAGCCGAGGAACCTTCTTGCATTCACGATGAAGGCGCACTTTGTGGGGTTAAGCCGCATTCCGTGTTTCCTGAGGCATTGGAATGTGGCCTCGAGGTCAGCGAGCAGCATAGTAATTAAACCCGGACCGGAACGGCCGGTTCGAACCGAAAACCGGTGAACCGGTCACTGTTCCGGTCCAGTTCTATAAATGGATCAGATGTGCTATTAACCCCGTCAAAGTTGGTCAAACCCGGTATAAATCGGGGCGAACCGGGCGAGTTTCATTCAAACCGTGTGCTTTTAGATCCGAAACAAAGACTCGCTCCACACGCCAACCCTGTCTCAGATCGACCGACGCCCTCAGAACTTGCTCTGAGCATGTGCCAAACTTGTCCTTGCTTAGAGCCACACGCCAAACCAGCTTGTGCTCCGAGCCACGCGCCAACACCATGTCTTGCACTTGAAGTCTGAAGCACCTGCATTGTAAATCCTAAATAATTGAAAAAGGCAAACTGTGAGAATCGAACCCAACCCCCATTGTTAAACAAAAGTTTAACCACCACTAGGCTAGGTTGCTATGTTGTTACATTATGCGATTAGTTATATACATATATCAATATTACATATGTTCATATTTTATTTTATTTTATATAAATCCGGTTTAACCGGTTTGACTGACTCCACCTGTTGGAACCAAAGGACTCCGGACTCAATACCTTGACCGAGTCGATCACCGGTCCGGTTTTAATTACTATGGCAAGCAGACTTCCTGGATGGGGAGTCTTAACAAGCATATCATCAACGTATACTTCTAAAGTTTTTCAGTGGTGGTCGCTGAAGATTCTGTTCATGAGGCGCTGATATGTAGAGCCTGCGTTTTTTAGCCCAAAGGGCATTACCTTGTAACAGTAGTTCGCTTTTGGTGTTATGAATGTCGTTTTCTCTTCATCTTCTGGATGCATAGGAATTTGGTTGTACCCGGAGTAAGCGTCCATGAAGGACAAGAACGGGAAACCCGAAGCCGAGTCAACTAACCCGTCTATGCTGGGGAGCGGGTTGGGATCTTTAGGACACACTTTGTTGAGATTAGTATAGTCAACACACATTCACAACTTCCCGTTTGCCTTCGGTACCATTACGACATTGGAGAGCCATGTCGGGTACTGTACTTCTCGGATAAACCCGGCGGCTAACAATTTGTCTGTTTGCCTGATCACTTCGCGTTCCTTTTCAGGAGCCATTCTTCTCTTTTTTTGAGCCACGGGCTTCGATCCGGGATATATGGATAGTTGGTGATTCATTGTTCTTGGGTCGACGCCGGGCAGTTCGGAGGCGGTCCATGCAAATATGTCGGAGTTGGCACGGAGGAATTCTATCGGGCTTCGCTGGGCCGCTGGGGCAACTCTCTATTTATCCTGGTTACTTGCTCCAGTTTCTTCCCAACCTGTATCTCCTCGAGGTCTCCTTCAGTTCCGGCCTATCTCTCATTGCTAGACCATGGACATCCAAATCTATCACGGCGACATCCCACGATTCATCCGGTATGGTCCCGACGTCAAGACTTGCATTGTAGCATCTTCTTGCAACCTCCTGACTTCCCGTTATGCAAACGATTTGGCCGGCCTCATTGTGGAACTTCATAACCAGGTGGACCGTTGATACGATTGCTCCGAGCTTGTTTATTGCTGGACGGCCCATGATCACATTATATGCCAACGGTCTTCTAAGGACCAGGTAGTCAACTGCAACAGTCTTAGCGGAGGGTGGCTTCCCGACCGTCGTGTGGAGGGTTATGTACCCGTCAGGTCGTACCCTTTCTCCTGTGAACCCAATGAGGTCTTCTGGATATGCCTTCAGATCTGCATCTTTTAGTCCCAATTTCTCGAATGCTCTTCGGAAGAGGATGTCGGCGGAGCTACCCTGATCTACTAATACCCTTTTGATTTCAGCGTTGACTGCCATGACGGAGATGACCATGGGGTCATCATGTCCGGTGAGTATGCCTGGATTATCTTCTTCCGAGAAGGAGATGGGTTGGAAACGTGGTAACCTGGTGCTCCGGCCTTGTCTTTCTATCCTCATGACTTCCTTTAGGGCTCTCTTCCTTGAGGTCTTAGAAACGCCACCTCCGGCGAAACCTCCCGCAATGGTGTGGATGGTGCGCGGCGCAGGTTCTCCTTGGCTTCTCGTCGGATGCCCAGACCTTGATTCTGGTGTGTTTGGCCTGTGGGTCTCCTATCAGCTTCTCGAAGGCTTGGAGACAATCTTCATTTTCTGGGGCTTCTCTGGGATGCCACGTACTTCGCTAATTTTCCTGCTCTGATTAATTCTTCAATTGCATCTCATAGGTCCTGGCAGTCTTCGGTTCGGTGTACGTGACTATGGTGGTACTCACAATATGTGGACCTATCCGCACCTGGGTTGTCCTTCAAGGGGGTTGGGCGCGGCAGATTTTCGGCTACATTAACTTCTCGGAACACTTGGGCCAGCAAAACTCGGAGGGGGGTGTATTCTGCGAAACGACCTCCTTTTGAGGTCCGGGAATCCTTGCGCGGCCGATCATCCCGCCTCGGACTCGCTCTTCTCGGGTGGTGTCTGTCCGTGTGAGTCAAGGCTTCTTCCAGATTAATGTACTTCTATGCCCTGGTATGCAGCTCCTCTAAGGTCCCCGATTCTTTCTTGGCCAACGATCGCTGCAAGTCCCCGAGCCTTAATCCACCGACCAATGTAATTAGGGCGGTTTGAGGGGTGAGGTCTCTGATTTTAAGCGCCTCCTGGTTGAATCGCTCCAAGTAATCTCGTAGAGGCTCCCCGATCGCCGTCGGCCGAGGAGGCTGGTAACGGATTTAACCTTCTTGTGACTAGTGGTGAATCACGCCAGAAATTGTGAACTAAGATCCGAGAATCTGTGGATTGTCCTCGGAGGAAGTTTGTTAAACCATGTCAAGGCTGATTTATGGAGCGTTAAGGGGAAAGCTTTACGGTGAACGGGGTCCGCCGTGCCGTCGAGGAGCATCCTCGTCCGGAATACGTCCAGGTGCTCCTGGGGGTCGGTGGTGCCGTCATATTGCCTAATGTCTGTGGCTGGTCGGAATGTTGGTGGAACCGGGTATTTCATGATCGCATCGTCAAAAGGAGTCTCCAAGTCGTCGCCGATGTCAGGGGCCACCGCACTTTCAGCCTTACACTTTCGGCTGACATGGTGGTCTAAGTTGGGGGGGTTGGAAGCTGCGGGTTGAAATGTCGGCACTCCCCTCCTCGAAGGTAGGATTCCGGTTATCTGGATCATGGGAGTCTTTTTCCTGGTCATCATGTGTTGGGTATCTCTCCCATCTGGATTGATCCTCTTGCACTTTGCGGAGCCTTTCTTCCAGTTTCTCCCTGGATCTTTTTGTCTCGCTTTGTCACCTCCTCTCCATTTCCTCTACCGCATCGTAGTCTCAAGGCCGCCTCTTCATGATGCTTTCTCCGTTTCTAACTCCCGCCGAGGCTTGCCATCCTTACCCCGATCTTGGAGCAAGGTCGATTTCTTGGTAAGGGGGTCTCGCTTCCGACTTGTACGGTGGATGCTAAGCGGGCTTCTTTGCCCTGAACCTCCGGTTGTTGAGGAGCCTTCCCTGGCCTTTGCCCTGGCTCTTCGGCGATCGATCCGGAGGCTGATGCTATGAGGCCATCCTGGGGCTGGGATGATGGTGGGGCTGACGGTCCTCCATAGTCTTCTCGGATGGCTCTGCCAGTGGTTTTCGTCCTTGCCATACCGGGCGCTTGACCGGGTGAGTGGTGGGTTAAGTGTTGTATGTGTAGTAATGGGCGTGTAGTGGTGGGTGTGTATCAGTAATTTCCATCGTTCCCCGGCAACGGCGCCAGTGTTACCTTCGGTTGAGGGCAACTAGGTTGCTGGAGCGGCACAAGATGGCGATCTCCTAGCTCCGGCGGCGGGGGGTGCCTGCAAAAACACTCCGACGCCCAAGTTAGGATATATAGATTACTGTGGAGGGTGGTGAAACGAACATACCTTATACAGCTCCCTTCATATATTTATATCTACTCTCTTTTTCAGTGTATTGCTTTTAGGGCTGAGGTGTACCGTACGGGTTTACGAGCCCTGCGCATTTATACAGAGGGATACCAATCGCTATGCAGGCACCTTCTAGAAGTTTGACCTTTCCGATGTCTTCTGTCGATCCATCCTCGTTCCAACATGGGAGGACTCAACTCCGAAAGGCGCCCTCTTCCCGTCATAGCCGGTCCGGAGTTGCTGCACGTCGCGCAGGTGGTCCGACAGTCTATTGTTAATCGCGATCTGGATCCGCTATCAATACTCCGCCGTCCGGACTCAAGGTCCGTGAACATATTCCCATTTTCATCCCAACATCATACCCTTGGAGTTGACTATAAATTTCAATTTATATTAATGTTTTATACTAATATTTATATTTTACATGGAAATAAGTGTCCAAGGCTAGAAACAATTTTAGCTAAATAAGTTAGGCATCAAGCAACAAAAATAGCCTATAAAGCTTAACAGATTGATATGCTAACATTACTATTATTATTAAAATTTAATAATAATAATAATATTTTAATTAATTTAAAAATATTTTTAAATTTATTTAAGAATTCTTTTAGTCAATTTAAAAATATTTTTTGACTTATTTAAAAGTTATTTTACTTATTTAAAAATAGATGTTATGGTATTTTGAAAAAAAAAATCAATTAGGCCTCTAAATAGGTTTTTAGGCTAGATTAGACTTTAAGAAGACAGACAATAGTACTGACAAAGGCCTATATCATGTGATAAGCCTACCTTCTGGCTACGTTTGGATAATACATATCATAAACCTATTTAAGTTAAAGTCTAACCTAATCTAACCTATTTCCATTCCTATTGCTCATAAAGAAATTGAGTCTTAATTTTAGAATAAAAAATTATATATATACATACACACACACATGTAGCGAATGACTAAAGTGAAACGAGTGATTTATTTTAAGAGTGAGAGAAATAAATCTAGGTCATTAGATCTTATATGAATGGTCAAGATTAAATCATAAATCACATGACATTTTTAGTGATTTATTTTTAAATGACCATATGGTCATTAATTACCATTAATAACTTTCAATTATGACCATCTATATATAATTATACGGCTCAAATTTGTTCATCTCACTTTTATAATAAATTACTCCTCTAATTAGAGTCATCCTTTACATATATATGTATACACATATACAAGAGAAGAGGCTCTTTTCTATATAGAGTACATATTACATGAGATGAGTGGTTTATTATGAGAGTGAGAGGAGTAAATCTAGACGGTATAACCATATATAGATGGCTAGAATTGAAAGTTACGTTAATTAATATAATTAATACTCACATGGTTATTTAAAAAAAGTCACATAACTTTATGTTTTAATCTTGACCGTTTATGTAAAATCCAATAATCAAGATTCACTCATCTCATTTTCATAATAAATCACTTTTCTCATATAATACGTTCCTTAACACAAAGACTTTAAAATACTACCATATGTCTTCATCTTACCTTGCCACATTGTTACTTTACTATTCCTTCTAAAATGCTTGAGGCACACTAGAACACACCTTGCGAGTGATGGACCGAGTAAAAAAGTTGTTTATACCACTCTTAAGGCACTTTTTAAAAGACAATATGATGTGTTTTTCAAACATTGATTCGATTAATAGTGTGTTTGGATGGACAAGTAAACAGGGTAAAGAAAAGTAAATATGTTGTTTTAAAGACTCTCAAGGAACCGACTTCTCTTATTTGGGAGTTTAACAATAAGTAGAAATGAAAGGGAACTCGAGGAAATAGTTTCCCTTCTTTCCTTCCAAAAATCAATTATCTTTCCCCCTCAAGTTTGAGATGGCACGAGAGAACTAAAAATTTGGGAAGCTAATATACCTATAAATATTTTGTGTTCATATCTCTATAATGTAACTTCCAAACATGATTAATAATTTTTTGTTTCATTCCCTCAATAATCTTCAAAACAAGGAGGAAGGTAACCTGTTCATTTCCTTTCCCCAAGTCCTTTTCTAATCTCTTTTCCTACTAATTCGATATTTTTGGTATATAAAACTTCCAAACACATAGTGAGAGTGCATCTCGATTTTTTTCTTAACCAATATTTAAAGTGACACCTCAAAGACATCCCTTAAAAAATGTTTACAAGAGTGGTATAGATAACACCACTTATTTGTATATTCATGCTACATATACTTAGACAGATGGACCCATCTGACATTCTTGATAGTTTAAGATTTTATAGAATAAAACTTGATAGTATAAAGACTTGATGAACTTTTAATATCATACAGTATTTAGTATGACATTATATAAAGTACTATATTTTATATTATTATTTATTTACAGATAACTCTAACTACACATGAATATTAAATAAAAGAATAATGTTTTTATTAGTTATTTAAATATAATTTTAAATTTATGATATTATGATTTGTTTACAAATAACTCTAACTATAGAAAAATATTGAATAAAACTAAAGTGATAATTTTTATTAATTATTTAAATATAATTTTGAATAATATTTTTCAAATTTTATTGTTTTTATAATGTCTTTTATCATAATTATTAAAATTTAACAATAAATATTAAATTAAAATATTTTTATTATTAATCCTTAATTTTATAAATTACGTATTATTTACTATTTATTTATATGTTTTTCTAGCATATAATTTATAATTTTTTATATTAAATATTATTTATTATTTATTTCAATATTTAATTTTATTCAATAGTTTTTGTATTAATTTATTATTTATTATTTAAAATATTGATTTATTATTAAATATTTTATTATTTGTTTATGATTACTTTATTTTATATTATTTATTGTGTAAAATATCTACTTTCTAAAATATCTTTTATTTTATTTATAATTAGTTAATTAAATAAGACAAATAATAGCATTTATATATTAGAAGCTAAGCAGATCTGGTCTTGCCTCTCAAGGCTTGATTAAGTTATTCATCATTTTAACAAATAAGGAAGGTTTGATGAATATTCTTATAAATTACGCTGTTCTCACCAAATAGCAGATAAAGTCATTGCATATATTATATTAGCTTAAGCCTTATATGGTGTGCCAAATGGCCCCCATGAGTGGAAGGTGAGAAATTAAAGGAAAACGAATCTAAAGAATTAAAATACTCTTTACACATTAAAACAAAGGCTATCCCATGGTATGCTAAGAAAGAGAATATTTATGAGAAATGTTAAATGTACATAATATTTGTTGGGCATTGTGCCAACATTGTGTTTTATTAAGTGTGGTGTGGGACTTTAATCAAATGAAGTGCACATCATATCCAATAATGAATGGAAATATATGGCATGGTGTCCCATGAATATTGTGTGCAAATAATATTTGCTCAATGTTTAAATAATATTCCTCTTGAGATTATAACTCATTTTTTTTGTCAAGGATATTATAACTCATGTTGGTTTATCTTTTCAATCCAGAGAAAAAGGTCGGACAAAAAGGGTTATCTTGATTGTTGTTTCAATAATACTCTTCTCTTCCTGCTACTATTTGCAATGGAGAAAAGTAAAAAAGAGTTATAAACATATTCTTAAAGAAAATTGTATGTATCGTGAAAAAAGAAATTTCAATGCATAGTTTTCAATTAATAATTTTATAAAAATCTGTAAACATAGTTTAACTATTCAAACATTTTGCTCTAGTTGGACATGAAAGTACCATCAGAGAGTCAGCCAGAATTCGATTTGGCTATAATTGAAGCAACAACAAACTACTTTTCATGATACAATACGATTGGTAAAGGTGGATTTGGAGAAGTTTACAAGGTGCGAGAAAATGTACTAAATTTTATTTCTTCTATTTATTTTATTTTTCACATAATTAATGGTCTATACATTTTTAGCGTGTTCTTCACGAAGGATGGCATATAGCTATAAAAAGACTTTCAAGAAGTTCTACGCGTAGTGCTGTTGAATTTAAGAATGAGGTGTTATTGATAGCCAAACTTCAACACCTAAATTTTGGGGCATTCATAGGATTTTGCCTTGAAGAGCAAGAAAAAATACTTATCTACAAATATTTTCCAAAAAGAACTTGGATTACTTTCTATTTTGTTTGAAGCTTTTGACCTTACACTCTTTACTTATTTTAAATTGTAAAATATTAATGACTTCATTGCATTATATCTTAAACTATCTCAAATGTCTTATTATATAAAGCATGTGTTATTTATTTGCTATTTTACTAAAACCATCACACATATCCATTCAAAAAAGTTGTTAAGCCTGTCAAAACACCGCAAAGTTATTGGAGGAATTGTTCAAGAAATTCTTTATTTACATGAATATCCACGTCTAAAAGTTATACATCGTGATCTTAAACCTAGTAATATACTATTAGATGAAAATATGAATCTAAAAATTTTCGATTTTGGTCTTGCTAAAATTGTTGAAATAGATCAACAACAAGGATCTAGGAACAAAATTGCTGGAACATGGTAAGCTTTTAATGCACATTCTCACCCTTTCCTTTGTATTTATCCTTTATATGGTATTTTAAAACTTATTTGTCATTAATTTTTTTTACCAATTTTATAAGGGATACATGTATCCAGAATATACAATGTTGGGACAATTTTATGAGAAATCAAATGTATTCAGCTTTGGAGTCATAATCCTTGGGATTATTATAGGAAAAAAGAATATAGGTTCTTATGAATCACACAACATTGCTGATGGTCTCCTAAGCTTAGTAAGTGAAATAATCAAACAATGTTTTCCTTTTACTATTCATGTATTATGTAAAAGACAAAATAAAAGTAAGAAATTGTAATGATTTGACTAAGTTGACAAAATGTTTACAAGTGTGGAATACAGGGATCAAATGCCATTAAGCATATTGGACCCAAAATTAAAACAAAATTGTTCAACATTTGAAGTTATCAAA
This sequence comes from Dalbergia cultrata, assembly GCA_031216105.1. Classification (NCBI taxonomy): domain Eukaryota; kingdom Viridiplantae; phylum Streptophyta; class Magnoliopsida; order Fabales; family Fabaceae; genus Dalbergia; species Dalbergia cultrata. The sequence continues at coordinate 69,107,640 of CM062353.1, forward strand.
TTGGTTTCTTATGTATTAAAGAAGATCCGAATGATAAACCTATGATAATGACAGTTGTTTTTTATTTAAGTAATCACTCAATGGAATTGCCTTGTCCACAAGAACCAGCATTTTTCCTACACCGTAAAATGGATTCGAAAAGTAGTTGTGCGAGAATCAAGTTCTAAACCTGCTATGAGATGTCTATAAGTGACTTTCTTACTCATTAACAAGTTATTTTTTTCTTGATAAAATCGATAGTGAGTTGATTTCTAGTCATATATCATTATCTACTTATATTTCTAATGTATACAAACTTTCATTTAGTCCTTTTAATTAATGTTGGACATCGAATTATGTTTTATTGATAGTTGACTTAAATATGTAACATTGCTCTTTATCTTAAATTATTTTTCGACCTTTTTAATATCAATTTCTAGTTAACTTCAATTTTTCTTTTAGCATGCTTGTGGAGCATATATTATGCACATTTGTATTCCCAACATCTTAGTTACCACTATCTAAGCACAAAATATATATGACAAGTTATTAAAACTAGATGCAGATAGTGACCATAATTGGTGACGCTTGAAAGTTTAGGCGGATCAATTATGTAATTAAAAAGTTAGTAAAATATGAATATAATTTCTATTAGGATTGAATAAACTATCTATCACAATCACCAATATATATATATATATATATATGGGTTGGGTTCAACTAACACCAGTGTAACTCTAACAAAGTTACACCAAATCTTGATCATTGATTTTATAAAACATTCACGGGTCAGAATTACTCACTTAAACTCTCACGTGGCTGCCTCTACTTCTCCTTCTAATTGTTGTCCTTCTTCCACAATTTCCTTAATCATCATTGATGTGTTTTCCAAACTCTTTTTGCCTCCCTACACTTATTGTCTTTTGCACCCTATTCTTCTCCAACCTTCCCTCGTCTCACTCATATCCTTTCTTTCTTTCCCATTTGTCGCTCATCGTTGGCACAAGCAAAGTTGACTTTGCTTCAAATGCTTTTGTGGACATAAGTGTAATTGAGGTTTGCTCAGCCTGTAAGGTAAGCATGATTGAGTTCATGATCAGGTAGGTGGTTTATTTGTGAAAAAGAATAACTTAATCCTTCTTCTTCTTCTTCGTTGGAATGGCACATGAACCACAAGCTAGAAACTTTAGATAGGCCATCTTTGTCTTTGCTGCATGCCGATACATCTCTTTTGAAGAATGTTTCTTTTGGCAGTAACACACATGCCCTAGAATTTGTTTTGCCCATTCAAGCCACAACCCATAGTGATTCAACTTATCATATTGTTTTAGGTATAGCACATACCCTACATTCCAATGTTCCTTGTATATGTTAGATTGATATTGTTTACTACCTAATTGTTTAAATTTTTTAAATTAAATTGATTTTACATTTAACAAAAAACACTTGATTTCTAATTTTGTCTGACATGAATTTTTGTTTCTCAAATTCTACTGATATGATAGAAACTTTTGAACAAACAAAGAATACATTTATCGAAGTATAAACTTTGGAAAATGCCTTACAAAATATTCCAAATTAATAGGGAACTGAATTGTTCCAGCTATTAATAGGGAACTGAATCCTCATCTTGCTCTTTATATAGGGATGGAATCCATATCCTTGAAGGATATAGAATTATACTACAAAGCATTTGCTAAGCAAGAGGACTTTGCAATTTGTATTCGTTCAAGTAAGCCAAATCCTTGTATTTATGTTTGTTCCAATGAAGGACAATGCAAAATAAAGAGTGATGCAAGTCAAGAAAGCTGTAATGATATAATAAAGGAAAAAATTAGAGGTGCTTAACTTCAAGAATTGGTTGTAACGCATCACTTGTTGTTTCAAAATCTAAAAAGGAAGATAAGTGGACTATCAGAACTTTTAGCAACAAATATATTCATGCAATGTTAGCCCATGAAGTGTCTCCCTTCTCAGGTGTCATAAAAAATGAGTACAACGATTAAAAACCTTGTGGAAAAGTTTTATGAAGAAGGTCTACCTTCAGGAAAGGTTTCTATAATGTTCAATGGTGTGAACTCATCTTTTTCTAGTAGAGACTATTGGAATCATCTGAGAAATGTTCAGAGACGGGATTTAGAAGCTGGGCATGCTCATGTTGTCTTCAACTTTTGTAAGAAAAAATAAGCTCAAAATTCAAATTTCTTTTATGCTATCCAGTGTGATGAGGATGATAGAATGGTAAACTTTTTTTGAGTTGATGCAAGATCAAGGTTGGCTTATCCAAAATTTAGGGATGTTGTTACATTTGATACAACATATAAAACTAATAAGTACAAAATGCCCTTTGCAACATTTACTGGATTGAATCATTACTATCAATCAATTTTGTTTAGTTGTGCATTGTTACAAGATGAGATTGAGAACACTTTTGTTTAATTTGGTTGTTTGAAACTTGGCTTGAGGTAATGAATGGAAAAAGTCCTGCGTCCATTATCACTGATCAAGATTTAGCCATTGGAGCTACAATAGCTAAGGTCTTTCCATGTACTAGACATCGTTTATGCTTGTGGCATATGAGGAGAAATTTTCTGGAGAAGCTTTATATATATATATATATATATATATATATATATATATATATATATATATATATATATATATATATATATATATATATATCGTAAAAGTTCAGCTTTTAAACGTGAGCTAAAAAGGTGTATTCATGATTCATCATCCATAGAGCATTTTGAAGAACATTGGGAACGTATCATGAGTGAGTTTGATTTCAAGGACAATAAATGGCTTTAAGGGTTGTATAAGATGAGACAATCATGGATACCTATTTTCAATAGGAGCACATTTTTTGTTGGAATGAATACTACACGAACGAGTGAAAGTATTAATGTTTTCTTTGATCTTTTGTAGACTCCTCAACAACACTATGAGAATTTATAGTAAAATATGATAAAGTAGTAAATAACCCTTATGAGAAAGAAAGGAAAGAAGATATTGAATCTCGGCATCGATCATGAATATTGAGTATTGGGTCAAAAGTACTGGATTTTGCTAAGTCTGGGCCTTACACCTCCTTGGAGGGCTATATGATAGAACCACCTTCTTGGGATCAAAAGTCCTAGTAATTGTTTACCAAAGGAAAATAAGTTAAAGAATGATTTTTGATGAATTTTATGAAACCTTTAAACGCTTATTTTTAGCCTTCAAGTTTAGAAAACCGTAAGAATTTTTGGATTTGAACTAAACTCAAAAATTGGATTTTGAATGGTAGGATTTTGATTTTTATGATATTTTATTTGAATACAAATGGGGGATATTTTCTTATTTACATTTATATTTTAAAGTTAATAGAAAGTAAAATAAATGATGACATTAACTTTTTAAATAAGTGAACACTAAGACAACCTAGTGCATTTTGGGTGTTGTTGCTACATAATTCTCCGTAATCACCTCACGCAATGAGTTATGTTCGCCGCAGTTGAGCAACTTTGCCCTGGAGGCTTACTACAATGAGATATGTTTGCTACAACGAGTTGTTGTTTCTTTGGTTCTCTATAGCGAGCTTTACTTGTCAGTAGTGAATGTATTTGATGTCAAAGATATTGCAAAATGATACAGTTTCATTTAATGAGCTCCCCTACCCCTTTGAATACCCCAACTCGAGCTCCCCACACACAAACCCGAACCCTTACCCCAAGACATCATCTCCTCTTCTTCTTCCTTCCATCTAGTCTCATCTTCCATTAAATCCTTCTCCTTCCAAGATCAAGGTAAGGGTTTTTGTTAGTTTTCTTATCTTTTTCCTTTCCTTTTCATGTTCCACGGTTTGGGCTTTGTTGTTTCTCCATTGTTGTCAAGTGGAAGTACTCCCTCAATGATGTTAGAGTTACAATAGAGCTATCTAGGGGGTATTAGAGATTGATCTAGAGTTTATGGTTGCTCTATGGTAGTTATTGGTGTCATTCCAAGCTTTCAAGGTCAAGTTGGTGGTGCCCATTTATTTCCGACTCCAAACGATGAGTGGGTTTAAACTCATGATCTTATGTTTAGTCATTGCAAGTATATTTATGCATTATGATTATTAAATATGAAATTAGATATGAGAATATGATATTACCCACTATGTTGATATAGTAAAAACTATGATTTTATGATGATGGCATGAAAGAAGTATATTTTAGAAAACTATGGGACCATGATTGCTATGTTGTGTGCTACGAAAAAAGTTTTACATGTTTGAGAAGGGATTTACTAAGAAATTGTATGGTTTAAACAGATTTATGATAGTGTAAAATATATGTTAGGGATTTATGATTTTAGAGTTATTATGATTATGAATCCCAAGATTTGAATTATGATTTTAGGGTTTCCAAGTTTATGTAATATGTTAGCTTGAGAAATGAAGATTTAGAAATTCAGTTTTTATGATACTCAAAAGTATGGAATTTAGTATGATTCGTAACAATTGCCAGATACATATTCTGTGGGCTTGAAACCAAATGCTTGCAAGCGGGCGATCCCTTAGGTATGATTTCACAATTATAGTTATACTAAAGTCAGATTGTTAGAGTTATATGAGTCTAGAGTTTTTAGAGTTTCAAGAGTTTTCATGTTTAAATGATTTTATTCATATTAGAGATTTTGAGAATATCAAGAGTAGAAAGATTATATGATAATAGTTTTAAACTCTAGAGAAGAGCCAGAACAGAGTTTCAGAGAAATAATGACTTTTCATGATTTAAAGACTAAACGATAGCTATAGAGAAACACGCAGTGAGTTAACGGATGGAAAAAATGATCATTAACTATGGTACCAAGTTGTCCTTAGGGGCAATCTCATAGAGCAGAGATGGAACCTAGTTAGGTATCCAATTTAGATCCTTGAGGGATCTCAGAATAGAGAATTTGTTATGCCATGGTTGACATGCATAACTACAGATTTTTTTTATGACACTTGTTATGCATAACCAGAGGTCCATGTTTCTCTATTAGAGTACTGTTATTTATGTTTTCAAAGATTATTTATGATTTTAGAGAATATTTGATTTAAGAGTCATTATGTAAATGTATGGAAACTGATTTCTCGTTAGAGTAAGAATTTAGAGACGTTTTTCTATGAGTTTATAAATACAAAGATATCTTTTCGATATATAGTTATACATATAAATATCAATGGCTTATGATTGTTGAACGTATATCATATTATATTCTTTGGTTGTTCCATGTGGGTGATGGGTGAGAGCTCACTCACTAAGTCCATTGACTCACCCCTCTTCCTTCCTATCATAATTGCAGGTTCAGAGGCGGTTTAGATTCCTATTTCATAGACGCAGTTACTTTCAATGGTGAGTCTTACTTTGCAGTAAGGCCTAGAGTAGGACTATGTCTATCGTAATTGACCAAAACAAAAAATGAAAAATGAAGAAAAGACCACCATGCACCTTAAGTGGTGTGAACCACACTAGTCGCTACTCTCTTTTATTTTCCCTTCCCTTCCCCTTGGCAGAAACGTGATTTCTGCTCCTCTCTCATTTTCTTTCCTTCCCTCCCGTAACTCTCTCCCTCTCATCACTTCATCCAATTCTTCTTCATCTTCTTTGCTTTCTTTTTCAAGAAACATCACTACCTCCTCCATCATCGTCATCTCCTCTTCCCTTCCAACACCATAACCACGCCCCCTCTCTCTCCCTCTCCCTCTCTTCTGCTCCACTTTCTCTCTAACTCCATTAGAGAGAGTTTGAAGCTTGAAAGGTGCTGGAGTGATTTTCTTCATCAATTTTCTCTCCAAGTGGTAAATAAATTTCAAAACTACTCTATTTAAATTATTAGAGCTTCTAATTATTTTGGAGATATTGTTAGGGTTCTTGAACCCTTGAATTTGGCATTTTTGGTGATTTGGGACTTATTGATATTACTTGATGGCGTAGTTAGCTCACAAATATTAATATTATCTTGTTTCTAGAATAGTAGAGCAATCGGGCATCAACACTTGAATTGGTGGCATCAGTGGAGTTGTTCTTCGGTTCTTTGAACCAATAGTTTGTGAGTAGATAGTGTATCTATAGCTTACTTTATGCATGATAAATTTGGATTATCAACATAAAATTATATTAAGAGCTGAAAGTATGTTGATATATAATAAAATAAATTATTTATCGAAAAGGAGGTTTATGTTTTAAATGAAAATTTATATTGGAGACTGCATATGATTATTATGCATATTTAAATAATTTTAGTCAAATTGTAATAAATATTAAATCTTTAGATCATTTTACATAAATTAATAAGTTTGAGTTTATTTTATGTCCATGGTATCTTATATAACATGAGGATGAATTTTTGTGTTGTAAAAGTAACTTGGAATTGGAATTGTGTTAGAAACATCAATGATTGTATTTATGAGAACCTAAGCCCATAATTATGATATCGAACAGAGACTATGAAACTATAAGATTGAAATTGATTGAAAATGTTTTGGGAGTGAACGAAAGTAGAAACTATAGCTAACGGTGGGGACGTAAGCCTTGGTGCATCATGGAACTCCAGCTGAAGGTGTGAGGTGCTAACCCGCATATAATTGTAGCTATGTCTGGACTTGTATTTGGCTATAGGCCAACTCCAGTTAGCTGGTGAGGTGCTAACCCACACATGACTTTGGTCATGTCCGACTTGTATGGGCTCATGCCCAATTCTAGTTAATAGATGTGGTGCTAACCCGCACATGACTTCGGATCATGTCTGGACTTGTTATTGTTCTACTTCAAATAACTCCCTATTATATTTGGATTTATGCGATTATGTAAAACTATATTATCAAGAATTCTCATGTTATGGCTAGATCCATATTTTTATGAGTACATATATATTATTATATTTATATTGTTTTATGATTGCATTTAATAAACTATAGATATCCTATCTCTCATTGAGTTGCAAATCTCACCCTCGTTGTCTTTCCACCTTTTCAGATACAGCTTTGGTGCCGATTCTCGATGTTCCTCAAAGACAACTTTAGTGAATCCTACTTTGGTGAGCCTTTTTTTAAAGGTTATTTTTGTTGTCTCCCATATTTTGTTTAGCCTGTAGTTGCAAATTGCTCCATATGTCACGCATGTGGTCCTTGGATCTATGTTATGCTTAGGTTTGAGATCTTATTACTTAGCTATGTAAATTATGTTACAAAAAAGATTTGTAAACTTCATTTAGTTTATGTTTGAACTATACAATGCGTTGTGTTTAATAGAGTTGGAAAACTAATTTGGTATTAAATCTGGAATATGCTGAGATATTATATGTTGGAAGGGCGCATTTTGAGAATGTTTGATACCTATTTACTGGGAATTTAAATTGAAAATATTACAGGTTGTATTTTTATTTGGGAAATGTTCGAAAAACAGAGGAAACTCCATCCGTTTTCCTAGAAGATTTTAGGTGTTAAGGCTTTTTAGGGAAGGTGCTCCCATGCGCCGGTCATGACCTAAGTTGGGTCGTGACAATGATAGAGTTTTACAAAATGAAAAAAATACATAGAAACACAAATAATAAAATTTTAACAAAATATTTTTAAAATATTTATAATGAATAGTAATTTTAAATGATATTATATGCTAGAAGGGCACATTCTGAGAATGTTTGATACCCATTTGCTGGGAATTTAAATTAAAAATATTGTAGGTTGTATTTTTATTTGGGAAATGTTCAAAAAACAGAGGAAGCTCTGCTCGTTTTCCTTATAAAATTTTAGGTGTTAAGGCTTGTTAGGAAAGGTGCTTCCCATGCGCTGGTCATGACCTAAGTTGGGTCGTGACAATGTTAGAGTTTTACAAAATGAAAAAAAATACATAGAAACACAAATAATAAAATTTTACCAGAATATTTTTAAAATATTTATAATTAATAATAATTTTAAATGATATTAAAATAATAATGTAACTAACTTGTTAATTATGAAGAGTAAAAAGACTCTTGAGGATAACAACATAAAAGGTTAATTGAGTGGGAACAGCAATACATAAAATAGAATGGCTAATTTTTCAACGTACATTATATACGCATTATATTATATGGTATAAACATTTATGTGAATTAGTAAAGAAAGGCATTTATGTGTGAATGAGGATGATGCATGTTGAAGTATGCGAGTTAAAGACAAAAAACTAATGATGATATGTTGTAAGGAGTGTTGGACGGGGAAATCTGACGTTGAAATATGGCTACTAACGGGGGGCAGTGGCATGGACGTGCGAGCACCAGCTTGACTGACTTGTTGTGTTGACTTGCCTTCTTCCCATTCCCTAGGCATGCATGCCACGCATGCAGGTCGCCCCAAATCAAATTTGCACAAGCTCTAAACTGCAACGCTCCTTCCATCTCACAGTTTGTTTGCTGATGTTCTGAAAGATCAAGCACACTGTATTACTCCTTACAGTTGGATAAATTCAATGAGCACCAGAGGTAGATAAAAACCTTAATTTCGTATCACTCTTTATTTATTTTAGTTTAAATTCTCAGCAAATCTTCTAACTTATTAGCGAAATCAAGTAGTAACTTATATAAATTTATTGGACATTTTTAAAAAATGGATGCAAATCTCCTCTCCGTCAGCTTGGCTTCATTTTTTGTCTCATCGTTAAACACGTTACACATATTAAAAAAAATTAAGATAGTTATCAGTTATGTATATTTATTTTAACAAATAAAATTTTACGGATAATATATGAAATCAGACTAGATTGAGACACAAAAACAAAAATAAGAAAAATATAATGATATGTATCTAAAAATATATATACCTAAAATATGATAGTATGACCTACTGACTAATCTAAAAATTGACAATTATAACACAATTCTAAATATAGGATTCTAGCAAAGTTTCTTATTATAATTTTTATTGAGAAAATCATAATTTTTGGTTGAAAATCATGACGTTGAAATAAAACCAGTCACCCAAAAATTTCCACTCCTGCTAATGATTTCTGGTGGAAAAAAATTGAGAAAATGTATGCAGCAGTATTGTTGACTTCAGGCTTGCTTTCCCTCTTGCCATATATATTTTTTGCGATTAGAAGGAGACATTTCTTTAATCTCCATCCACACGGCTTGGTAGTTGTTGATCTCAAAGATTAAACACACCCTATTACCCTCCACTATGGCTTCCAATTCCTCCAAGCCTGTCTTTCTCTTTATTCTTGTTAGCTTCCTCAACTTCTCGACTATTGAAGCTGAGGAGGGCCTTTGGTATCTCCACCACTTCTGCTCAGAAAATATAACCACTTCCAACAGCACCTACCAAGCGAACCGCAAGACCCTCTTCGCTTCCTTATCTTCCAAAGCTACCGTTAAAACATTTTACAACAATACAGTCGGCGGCACAGTCTATGGGTTGTTCATGTGCAGGGGTGATGTACCCTCTAACCTCTGTGGACAGTGCGTCCTAAACGCAACCCAGAGACTATCCTCAGAGTGCTACTTGTCCACATGGGCTATAATTTGGTACGACGAATGCATGATTCGGTATTCCAATAGGTCTTTCTTCTCCATCGTGGAAACAAATCCCTCAATTTACTTTTGGAGCTACGCCGTTGTCTCCAACCAGGGAGCTTCATGTCTTTGTTAAACGACACCATGAACAAAACAACAAATGAAGCAGCCTTTTTCTCCTAATGGCGATAGATACGCCACAAAGGAAACAAAGGTCTCTGAGAACCAGACCCTCTATTGTCTAGCTCAGTGCACACGGGACCTGTCACCCCAACGCTGCAGTTGCTGTCTTGCCGATGCCATAGGCGAAATCCTTGGCTGCTGTGGAGATAAGCACCAGGGAGGCAGAGTTATGTTGCCTAGCTGCAACGTTAGGTACGACTTGTACCCTTTTATCAAGTCAATGCACCAAGACAAGTAAGTCTTGTTCCTGCAACAAAGTATTCAAAACCAGAATCATACTATCTTTCTCACGATTGCTCAATCTACAAAAGTTTGTACCCTGGTTTCGAAGAAAACTTATGATCCTCCTCTCTTACCTGTCTTCCAATGCCACCAGCGGCTCCGGCAACAACGGATTCTACAAGACAGATGTTGACGGCAGAGTGTTTGGCCTCTACATGTGCCGTCTTGACATTCCCCTGGCCTCTGTGGAGAATGAGTTGTAAATGCTACCCATCTCATAGCCTCCCAGTGCTCCTCATCCGCCGACGCCTTAGTTTGGTACAACCACTGCTTGCTCCGCCATTCTGATGGGTCTTTCTTCAACAAGATGAGCACTAGCTCAAGATTTGAACAGCTGAATGTCACCAGCGTTTACAATGTGGAAGGGTCCTTCAAGTTTACAAGATTGTCAAACGCGTTGGCTCAGGTGGCCGCTGACACTCTGTACAATGATGAGAGATATCAAACGAAATCGCTTGTGTTGAATGATAACCAAACTATCTATATTCTTGGTCAATGCACGCGAGATCTGTCCGCTGTCGATTGCTTTGCCTGCCTATCCGATGTGATTGGATCAGCAATTCCTGTGGTCTCGTTTGGGGGAGTGTAGGGGAAGAGTTCTATATCCTAGCTGCACTTTGAGATTTGAGTTGTTCAAATTTTACAGTGATGACATCCAAGTTCATGCTTCTCCTTCTCAAATTTTTCCTTCCCCTCCTCTAATTTTTTTTCCTCCTCCTTCCCGGCAACAGGTAATATCCTAACCCAAATAAGGCAAATATTCTTAGATTCTCTATATATATATATATATATAGATTTATTTACATCATATGTAAGTCTTGTATATTTACACCTTCCAGCAACTCTAAATAGAAATCGAATTAATAATTGATCCAATCACTTAATTATATTATATTATATCAACAACCACATGCCAAATTTTAGTAAACCTAGACAATAATAAGTATGTATTTTGATAATTGATATTTATTTATATTTTTAAGAGCATATAATCCATCAAAATAAAGTGACGTGATAAAATATCAAATTATTTTCAAATTTAATGAAATTTGATATATTTAATATATTTTGTAAGAATTTTGAATTTAATAGTTGAATTAATAAAATTTTATACCCATAAAAAGTTATTAAAGAGTATAAATATATCAAGACTTACACCGCGTGTGTGTGTATATATATAATGCTAATCTCTACACATTCATATGGAGATTAGAAAGGTACATATTTTACTTTGGATTAAAATCCCATTCCTTTTTTTTATTTATATTAAATCATTATTTTGGGTAATGTTGTAATTTTGCCTCCACATTATTTGCTGTACTAATTGTTCTCTCACTAAATTAATGTTTCTTTTCTACTATTTCTTTCATCCTAAATAATATTATATTTTAATTTTTGTGACCTTAATAATGTACAAATGGCTGAAAATTTAAGTTATATTATTATATGTTGATAAATAGATATTAATATTAATCAGATAACTTTTAAAACTTTGAAAATAGCTAAATAATAATTTTTTCTTAATTGACTGTAGTAAAAATTATACTTAGCTAGCGTATGCTTAGACGAAATTATAAAATATGTTAGGTGATTTTTAATCAAAATTTAACATTTCTTGTACAGTTATTTTTAATCATCACAGTCATAAGTGATCGATCTCATTCATAATTCATATATATACAAATATTTTATATTTTTGTGACATTAATCATCAATATTGGAACAATGATGGAGAAAATCTTACACCAAATTAATTATTCCTGATATTATTATTTACGATATTTCTAAAATTATTAAAATATATTTATCAAACATATAATAATATCATATAATTTTTGAATTGCATCTTTCATATTCAGGTAAAAGATTTCTTTAAAAAAAAAAAGAATACTAGATAAAGAGAGAGAGAGAGAGAGACAAATAGTGGAGAGTAGATATTAACAAGGTGAGAGAAAAATTAAAGAAGAGATAATAAATATGGGTCAAATAAAATTATAATATTATCTAATCAAGATAGAGATAATAGTTAGGGTTTTATGTCCAAAACAAAATATGGACATTACTAACCTCCATCTAAATATATGGAGGTTAGTAGGTGAGGTGAGAATTTTATCATAATCTGACAATGCTTTTGGTTTTTAGCAAGAGGCGGACCACTTGATAGAGAAACTGGCACCACCCCACCACCCCCCCAAAAAAAAAAAACCCCTAAAAAAAAAAACTCTCTCTTTGTCTCTCTCTTGTTAATATCAACTCATCCATCTTTATGGTATGTGTTTATTTATCTTTTTAATGTAGAGAGAAAAGATCGTCACGAGCAACTATCTTGATTATTGTGGCCATTGTTGTTTCTGTGATACTCCTCTCTTTTGCTGCTATTTACTATGGAAAAAGCAAGAAAGAGCTATATTCTCGTGAGAAAATCAGATGTATTGTACAAAAAAGAAATTTCAATAGATAGTTTTCAATTAATAAGATCATAGAAATTTGTAAACTTAGTTTAATGACTCAAGCATTCATTTGGTGTAGTTGGGCATGAAAGTACTACAAGACGGCAGCTTGCAATTTGATTTGGCTATAATTAAAGCAAATGACAAATAACTTTTTCTCATGAAAATAGGATTGGTAAAGGTGGGTTTGGAGAAGTTTATAAGGTAAGAGAAAATAAAATAAATTTTATTATATTTCTTCTAAGCTTTTATGATTCACCCAATTAATGATTTTCTTATTTTTAGGTGTTCTTCTTGATGGACTACATATAGCTGCAAAAGACTTTCAAAAAGTTCTAAACAAGGCGAATTGAATTCAAGAATGAGGTTTTGTTGATAGCCAAACTTCAAAGATAGAAATCTTGTGGCATTTATAGGATTTTGCCTTGAAGATCAAGAGAAAATACTTCTTTATGAATATGTTCCAAACAAGAGCTTGGATTACTTTTTATTTGGTTTGATGCTTTTAATTACCTTGAAATTTAAATTTAATGAAAGTTTGACATATTTATGATTTCATTGCATGGGGTTGACTCAAGTAAAAAGGAGTGGATTAACATGAGAGTGAGAGAAGCAAATATGAGCTGAATAACCATACATAGATATTCGTGGATTAAAAGTTAATTAATTAATGGTTATGTGATCACTTATAAAAGTCACATAATTTTATATTTTAATCATAAATAGTCATATAAAATCCAATTGTCAAGATTTACTTCTTTCACTCTCACAATAAATCATTTATCTCACTTGAGTCATTCTCTTCATTGCATTATATCTTAATTACGATCTCAAGTTTCTTACTATGCTTTACTCATTATTTTCTCTAAAACTTTTGTAGATGCTCGTTCAGGAAAGTTGCTAAGTTGGTCTGAACGCCTTAAAATTATAGAAGGAGTTGCTCGAGGAATTCTTTATTTACATGAATATTCTCGTCTTAAAGTTATACATCGTGATCTTAAACCTAGTAATGTGCTATTAGATGCAAACATGAACCCCAAAATTTCAGATTTTGGTCTTGCTAGAATAATTGAAATAGATCAACAGCAAGGATCTACCAACAAAATTGTGGGAACATTGTAAGTTTTAATGCCTTTTCCCATCCTTTCCTTTATTATATATATAATATACATGTGTATGTTTGAGCTTATTCGCAATTTATTTTTTCTATTCATTTATTTAGGGGTTACATGCCTCCAGAATATGCAATGCTAGGACAATTTTCTCGAGAAATCTGATGTTTTTAGTTTTGGCGCCTTGGTCCTAGAGATTATTACAGGAAAAAGGAATTTAGCTTCTTATGAATCACATGGTGTTGCAGTGGACTCTTAAGCTCAAGTGAGTAAAATAATTTAACAATATTTTCCTCTTAGCTCTTGATATTGCTAATGCATTATATGGAACAAAATTAAACTCAAAATAAGAAAGTAAATTATTTGACTAAGTTGACAAAATGTTTACATGTGTCCTGAGACAATATACTAATCAAACACCATTAAATATGTTGGATCCAAAATTGAGAGAAAATTACCATGAGTTTGAAGTTATTAGATGCACTCATATCTGGGTTTATTGTGTGTTCAAGAAGATCCAAATGATAGACTCATAATGATGGTTGTGGTTTCATATTTTATCAACCACACAATAGAATTACCTTCTCCACGAGAACCGGCATTTTTCTTACACCATAACATGGATCGAGGTATAGTTGCACATGATTCAAGTTCCAGCTCTATTAATATAATGTCTACAACTAATATTTTTCCTCGATCTTGAGTTAATTTGTCGTTATCTTTTTTAGTACAACCTTAATTTATCTTTATATAACACTGTCTATTTCTATTTTATCAGTATAAACTTTCATTTGGCACTTTTAATGGTGGAGACAGAATTATGTTATAATGATAACTGACTTAAATATGATATATTAATCCTTATAAGTAAATTATCTTTCAGCCTCTTTAATATCAATTTGTGTTTCAAACTTTAATTTTCTTTTTAGCTTGGTCATGGAGTATTATGTACAGTTGTATTTGTAAAGGAGAGCTCAAACACTAACGAGTAAATGTAATTAGTTATTTTAGTTATCTTGTTTGCTAGTGTAGATGAGCTTGCAATAGCTTGTAGAGGAATGTAGCTGTACTTGTGTATAAATAAATTGAGAAATCAATGCAATCAAGATCATTTTTGAGTATTTACAATTTGGTGCTTCTTCTTTCCTTTTCTTCTTTTCTTAACCTTCTCTTGCATAAATTCTCATACCTGATTCCTTTATGCTATCAAAGCTTCAAGAGTAAAAGCATGGCAATAAGCTTTAGAAACCTTATAAAGCATTTCAAGATCTTGATTTTGAATGCTAAAAAACCAATCTTTGCAAAACTCTCTTGAGAAAATAATCTAATGTTTGTTCACTTGTGTATCTTTAGCACAGATCCATAATGTTGCAAGTTTAAGTTTTTGGTTAATCTGAAACTTGATGAGATTGATCATATGATTCAATATATTCATATTCTTTAATCGAAAACATCCTTTTATTAAAAATTTGGATAAATTCAATGTATATCAGTCTTAGAAAGTTCTTTTTGAAGTCTTCAGAAAATTGTAATATGCATCATAAAAGTAATAGAAAAGTGTTTCACCTTTTTAGAAAGATGCCTCTCATGTCTAAAGCTGATCAAAAGAGTTAATAGAACCCTCAAAAAGGTTTGTGGAGCTATCAAAAACAAGAATGTCTTTCAATTTTTTTTTCTCCACAAAATCATGAGAGAACCCACCACTTGGTTTGTTGCACTCTTGAAAGTTGTAATAGTACTTATGCATACATTTTTCTTTCGTGTAAATTACACTTACATTCCCCGAGGTTTGACAAAATGCAACATGCATCCCTTTTTATTTTTAAAACTTGCACATCAAAGCCACTAAGTTTTGAAAAAATCCTACACTAGTTTCCCATACTAATGATAATCCATTGATAACTTTTTGACAAAAATGACATTGATGCAAATATAAAAGACTCCCATAACTATAAAATGCCTAGATTGTCCTTTTTATTAAGTCCCTCTTCCTCCCACACGTGCAAGAGTATGCATTTCAAATAGGCTTAAACAACAATTATCAAAACTTAAATTAATCAAGCCAAGATGTATAATAACTCAAACAATCACCAAAATACCTGGAAGCATCTCATACATTAACAAAATAAGCTTAATCCTGAATTAATGAGTAGCATGAAATGAACCAAAAATCAACATCCTATATCTGTTGTGTATTGCTAAATGGATTGCCTCAGAATGCAATATGCAATCATCTAATTGCAATTATTTTTTCATTTTTCCCACTAAAAATGTTACACTAATTTAAAAAAACCTAACAAATATTATTTCTAATTGAACTACCTCTACGTACTGCGTATTACACTCCCTAATGGCAATTCACTAAAAATCTTTCATGCCAATTATTGCTTATCCTCGCGCGCCTGCACTGGCTGGAGCCTCGCTACCCACACCCTTAATTGTAATTGCCGTTCAGTTTTGTTTTGACTTTTGTAAGTACTCTTTTTCTTAAACGATAAATCAAGATAATTATGAATGGAATATGATAGTATGACCCACTTATTGATCTAAAGATTAATAATTATAACACAATTCTATATATAAAATTCTAGCATGGTTTTTGAATATAATGCTTGTTGAGTGTAAAATTACACATAAAGCTTATTGATAAAATTTTCCATCTCACTCACCTCATTTTCATCCCTAACCAAACATTGCCATAAGTGTTAAATCATGACTTCAAATAAAATTTTTGCAATAATTTTCCAATATATACTGTCTTCTCTGGATATAATTTTCCAATATATACTGTTTACTGAGTGTTAAATCATAATGTTGAAATAAAACCACTCACCCGAACAACGTACACTGTTTATTAGGGAGATGACATGGGGTTTAAGTTCAAAACTCATAGTAAACAATGTAATTTTTGAAGTGAAAAAAAAGAGGGAATTTCGCTAATGGTTAAAGATTACCTAGAAGTCAACCACTATCGTTGAGCTAACCCCATTGAGTTATTTTTACTTAATTTATCTCCGTGTGTGTGTGTGTTTTTTTTTTTCCCTTTGTTTTGGCTGAATATATTTAAACTGGAGGAATAGAAAATGATATACAACTTGTCTCTTTGCTCAATTGAACTAGAAATATGTTACGTAATTCTAATAAGTATAAATGATGTAATTGGTATTTTTTATAACAAAAATATTGAAAATCCGTACATTGGAATAATTTTAAAATAATTATAAATCACGAAAATTAATTTTCAAGTTTTTTGATAAAAGTTAAAAAAGTAGCTTCTTAAAAAATTATTTTTTAACTTTTTAATTATATATAAAATTTAAATTTTATAATATTTTTTAAGAATCTGGAAACAAATTTACCCTAACTGTTTGACGGTTATAAAATAGATTTGCTTTCAATTAAAAAAAAAGAGACAGACTTTCTTCACGCCTTTTTCTCGCTTTTTCGTTTAATGTCTTGCTTTATTTATGCTTGATTTGCCGGTTGTTGCGCCATTCTTTAAAATCGCGTTGGTACATTACGCGTGAAAAGAAATAATAAAAAAAAAAATGAAATGATGTTCGGTGGAAAAAAGTTCGTCAGTATTGAATTCCAGGGCTTTGCAATGGAGACTCGAGCAGCAAGTCATGCTCAATCATAAGTGGGCTATGGAAAGAACGAGGTAGGTACTGCTAAGCTGCTACGTACTTCGAGGATTGACTAGGTCAGTCAACATAATTTATTTGCTCAAGACCTATGAAACACAGACGCGGACACTAATATAAACACGTGACACTAACACGGACACATTAAGCACAAAATTACAGGACACGACACGTACGGGTATATATATAATTTTATTTTTTGTGTGTGATTTCTTTGTCTTCTTGTGATCAGCTTGAAGAGTTTTCAAAATAATATAACCCAACAATATAGGTTTAACCAAATAATTAGGGTTGATTTTGGGCTCATGTTGAATTAGAGCAAAGATTTAGCAAAGTTGTTCAATAAATTTCCGAGCTCAAAAATTTATTTTTTAATTTAATGCATACCGATCGCGTGTCATGTGGGTGCTCGATACGCAGACATGCCACTAAGTCAAGGTGTGTCCGCTTCTTAGCTCCGCACCAAAAAGAAAAACATGTTTTATTTGCTTTTGCGCCTTGAGTCTTCTAATAAATGTATCATAATCGCAAAAGATCAGATATCCAAATGCTCTCTTTAATAGCATCACCAATTCCATATTCTCAACTTTAGTAGTTGACACAATGTCACTATAGATTGCAATGTCGCATTCCAAATTAATATTACATCCAAAGGCTATAGATATATAGCCTGCCGCTGACTTCCTTTATCCAAGTCACCGCATAATCGTAATCTATATATCGCACAACTCCACTGCTCTTTGACCTTCAAACACCAAACAGACATCAGTGGAGCCTCTTAGGCACTACATGATCCATTTCACAGCTTCCTTGTGTATCTTTTTAGGTGTACTCATAAATCTGCTCAACACAATTACTGCATGTGAAAGATCTAGTTTAGTGCACACCATGGCCTACATGAGACTACTAACTACACTAGAATAAACTATACAAGTTATATGCTCCACCTCCTCCTCGCCTCTGACATTCCTTCAAAGATAGCTTAAAATGTGTAATTAATGGAGTGTCAACTAGTTTATACTGATCCATATTGAAGTGTCCTAGCACTTTCATAATGTAATTTTGTTAAGGCCCAAAGATACCCTACCACTATGTCTGCCCCTAAGAATCTCTACTCCCAAAATTTTTCTTGCCACACATAAGTCCTTCATCTCAACTCTTTCCCCAATCGAGGTTTTAACATACTAATTTCAACCTTGTTGCGAGCCGCAATTAGTATATCATCTACATGCAACAATAAATAAATCACGAACCATCCAAGCTCCTTAGAGTAGATGCAATTATCATATTGATTTCTTACTACATCCAAGACTAATTATAAATTCATCAAACCTTTCAGACTATTGTCTCGAGGACAACTTCAAATTGTACAATGATTTCTTCAATAGGCAAACATGATCCTTCTTATAAGAAATAACGAACCCTTCAAGTTAACTCATGTAGATCTCGCTCCTTTAGCTCATCATGTAAGAACACCGCCTTCACATCAAGTTGTTCCAACTCCAAGTCAAATGTACCCACAATAGCTAATAGGATTCAAATAGAGCTATGCTTTATCACATGAGAGAATACTTTATGAAAGTCAACACCTTCCTCTCCGAAAGTGTAACTCTTGCTACTAGCCCCTTCCTTAAACCTTGAGGTTCAATGCTAAGGATTCCTTCTTTCCTTTTGTAGACCCATTTGCACCAACAATTCATTTCCCCTTTGGAAGTTATACCAGCTCCCATATCTAATTTTTCTAAAGAAATTCAATCTCCTCATTCATTGCTATCCACCACTAGTTCGACTTTACTTTCTATTGTATCATGGTAGGTACATGATTAATCTCTAATCGCACCATCTGCCATAGCCAAGGCAAAAAGCTATATGGATCCGTGATTTGATGAGTCAAGTGCACAGCAAAGCGTAATCCAGATATCTTTTTGGTTTTTGAATTTCTCTCCTTTCTTTGTCAATAGCACATACTGTATGGCTTTGCTTCTCCGGGTTGGTTCACCAATATCCTAATAGTCAAGTTCATTTTGTTGTTCTACTTCATGTTAAGCAATCTTTGAAGTACTCATTGATCCATAGTGTTCTTTTTCTTACTTCAACATCCTACAATCAATCTTCGCCCACCTACTTCTAACACCATGATCTATCTTTGTCTCATCTGCTAGACTTTTTCTCGATTTAGAATTGCTATCTCGTCAAGTAACATCTCTAATGACATAATTTTGGGAGAACTTGCCTTTTTGTACACCACAATCTATAGCCTTTCCCCTCATGCATACTCCAAAATATACACCTTCTTGCCCTCACCTCAAGTTTACTATCACTCATGGGCATATGCAGACAACCACATATCTTCAAATTAGAATAATTTATGGGTCGAACAAACCATACTTGTGAAATCTTCAAATCAATAGCAAGTTGATGGAGATCTGCTACCAGAATATAATCAGTATTGACTACCTCAAACCAAAATGATTTTGGGAAGTGCAACATTGATTCACATGCATCTTGCATGCTCTAGAAGTGTTCTGCTCATCTATTTTCCAACCTCGTTTTGCTATGGTGTTCCTAGTACAATATTATGCCTCATTATACCAATATTTATGCAAAACTCAATAAATTCTTTTACTACAAAAGTCTTCGCCATTGTTAGTTTTTAGTCTCTTAACTGACTATGGTTTGCTTCTCAACCATGACCTTCCATTGCTTGAATTTGTTGAACACCTCTTCTTTTTTCTTCAGAAAATAAATCCAGATTTTCCTAAAATAATCATCTATTAGAGTAAGAAAGAGCTCCACCTAAGGAATTGATAGGGATAGACCCTAAACATCCGGGAAAGTGGGACATACTCCAATATTCCTTACTGTTGTGTTTACTAGAATTGAACTTCACTAGTTTTTGCTTTCCAAATACACACGCTACATAAAACTAAGTTTGCAATTCTTCAAGCCTTTTCAAAGAAGCCTCTCGCTAGCAAGTATGGTCATTCCTTCTCCTCATATAACTAAGCCGTATGTGCCACAATTGTGTAGCATAATCATTTCTTTTAGAGGATAGAATAGCAAACAGTTCCATCAACTGTTCTTCCTAATAAGAGATAGATCCCACCATGTAGCTTTCCTTTCAACACCACCATTGAGCCTTTAAATACCTAAAAACCACCTTCTCTAGTGAATTTGTACCGATTATCTAGGGCACTCAACGAGATCAGGTTTCTACCTAGTTATGGAACATGTCATGCTTGAAATGTCCTTTACTACCATCATCCAAATTTACTTGCACATTTCCTTCACCGCAATTGGAATAATTTTATTATCTCTCAATCTCACTTTTCTTTGCTACTTTTTATAAGATGAGAAAAAACTTCGATTAGGTGTCAAGTAAAAGAATACATCATAATCTAGGATATACTTGTTTCCTGTGTTACCTGTGAATACTGTTAGGGTCAAACCAGTATCATCATAACTATCATCAGAACCTTCAATTGTTATATTGATAGAATCTCCGATTTCTCTTTTCACTCTAGGCGCTTTTCTAATATGTCCTATTTGTGACAATGAAAGCACTTCATAGACTTGTGCTTTTTTGGATTTTGATATTCTCTAGCTCTTGCTTCTTGATCCTCTTTCTTGATTATGTCCTTTCATCAAGAACAAACACATTTGCATAACCTTCGACATTGGGTCCGATACTAACTTCGATGCTCCTTTACATCAATGATTCTTTGACATTTTTTATCGAGATATTAGATCTACCATAAAATATGGCATCACGTAAATTATCATAAGATGTAGCTAAGTCAACAAGATCATGGCTTGATCAACATCTTCAACTTTAATTTGAGCTACTCAACATCGATGATCATCTAGTTGAAGTCAGCCTATATGCTCTTACATTGATTTTCCTCCGAATATTTAAACGTGTATAGTCACTTTCTTCGATAAAGCTTGTTACACAAGGTTTTTACAAAATATTTCTCTTTTAAAGCTTTCCATAGTGAATCAACAAGATTTTCTTCCTTGACCTCTTACAGAACATTGTCTGCAAGACTCAACTGTATTGTACTATGTGCTTTGGCCATCATTTCTACCTTCTTGCCATCAAGTAATGACCCTGACAATTTTTTTTCCCTCCAATGCCATTACAAGACCTTGTTGATCTAGCAATGCCTACAATTTCAGCTTCCATAGTTCGAAGTCATTGGACTTGTCAAATTTCTCCGCTTCAAATTTTGACAATCGACATCTTGGATCTGAAACCAAGTGGCTATGACACCACCTGTTAGGGAATATCAGAGTTCGGTATACCCAAAGTGTAATAACACTTTATGGATGTAAGCAGGAGCGCGCTTAAATTTAGGGAGAGTAATGGATAAATGAAGCACAGTAAATAGTAATTTGCAATGGGAGCCACATGTCACAATTCATGTGAATAGTACTTCATAGCGAAACTAAGTAAATATTACTCCAGTGGTGCCCACATCACTATTTATGAATAGTATTTTATCATTATTCACACCAATAAAATAGATTAAGAGAAATGCACACCAAATTTTAATGTGGAAAACCCTTCTGTAATTTCAAGGGAAAAATCATGGGCCAAACTCAAAAAATATTTCTTACTATATTTAAAGACTAATTACGATATAATATATCCTCATGATATTATATTCTACTACAATTTATAGTATTACAGAAATTTAGAAAATATACCCAAAACCCTAGTGTATACTCAAACTAAACTCTTGAAAATTTCTAACACACGCTCTTTATTCTTCTTTCACTATAAGAAGCTAATACTACTTCTTCTTAAAGCCGAAACTGCTTTAGTTTGGGAGATGATCTTCATGGTTACAACCTCACTCTATTTATAGAGACTCAAAGGCCACTGTGTACAACAACTCCCCAACCACATTTTCCACTTTTGGTGCTATAGGAAGTTTTTCTTCCTACTATTGTTAAAGAAATTGCAAGCTTCCTTTGTCCAAATACAAGCCATTTTTTTTCAGAAGCTTATTTAGAGAAATAAAGTGTGATAGCTAACATTTCTATGGTCATAATGCACTATTTTCAATCCTAGTGGCTCATGATTTTCAAAACAATTTTTATTTAGTAGTTAAACAAGATGAAATTTCTGTAAAGCATCAATGAGAAAGATTTGCATAAAGCCATTCTAGCATGGCATCACACATTACATGTGCATAACCAGAGCTTAATAAAGACTTAGCGGTTGACTAGGCCAATCACAAGTATAATGATTCAATAATTATTTAGGGCGATAAAAGAGAGATTTAAAAAAGATAAGAACTACACTCAAATGACCATTAATTAGTTACCTTGTTTGCCATTTGCAAACTAATTCACCAAGAATTCAATAGAACAAACCCATCATTTGTGTGGAGGGGATGAAAACTTTGAATTATTTAAAGGGCTATAATCTACGGCCTTTCTCTGTAGTTGTAAAATTATAGTAAGGGCATTCCCTAGTTATCAACTACTTCTATGAGAGTTGTTTCATAGTCACTTGGAGCTTCATATCCATGGAGATTCATTACAATGCGGACAACGCTAATACCTATAAGGGGCATTTATGCCACTTATCTTGCTACCACACCTTAGTTTTTTACATGAGTTTTACTAAGTTATTGATGCAATTAATAAGGATTTTGATTTATTCCTCATTGTGTGATTTTCATAGAATTATTTGCTTTTACATTAATTTTGGGAATAATTTATAATTACATCCTATTATGCTTGACTTTTCTCATTGAGAATGGTTTTGTGCACATGAACTTTGGATTAACTGTAAAGTGTCAAGAACATGGGTGGAAACTCTTGCATAGAGCTTGTAATTGCAATCAATTTGGGAGCAAACTAGAAGAGTTCCCTGAACTCATTTGAGCACATTTGCAAAAAAGCATTGTGATGAAAATCTGTATATCTCTGTAGGGATTGAATTGAGACAAATAAAGATATTTTGGAAAAGCTCAATAAGTCATCTAAAACTTTTATGTTCAGCTCAAAACCCATTTATAAGAGCATCTTGGTGAAACTCGAAGCTGCAAGATTAAAGGTTGTTGGATGTTTCGGAATGATGTCCAACTTGACCCTCTAGTTAGTACCTTCCACAATATTTAGAGTTAAATATGTCCGACATATGATTTTCGTGGGTATTAGACAACTTATTAAAAGGGGCTACAATTACTATTTCTAGTGCCAATGACAAATTCAGATAGTTAATGTGTGGTGCCAAAATGACAAAATCTCATGAAGCCATTGGTTTTGTCCAAAGATTGCAACAGTTGCTCAAGACAAAGACTAAAATGGTTTTTTATCGTAAAGATAGCTCATCATTGAAAAGCATGCTGTTCATTTAGTTCTCTGCAATCCGCCATATGATGGGTGTTTCTTTTAACAGCTAATTAATTAGCTTTTTGAGCCCCCACTTTGGCCTATCTTAAAAAGCAATATTTGCAAAGGATTGGCACAAACTTTTATCCTGAATTTTTTAACTCACTTTAGGTGGCACACTTTAACTTGCTATTATCCTCTCTTACATCTCTCTCTACATCTTCTTCTTCTTTATTCTTTCTCTCCCTTAGAGATTCTCTCATTGGTGAATGTGCTTTGTCTTGAAGATTGTAGTAAAGACGCATTATTGCTTTATCTCTAGGTTTTTTATTTTCATGTTGTAATCCTCCTGGGGATGGAGGGAGTAGATCTTCTTACTAGTGTAGAAATTTTGGGATAAATTAGATGACTTTGAGACCCTTTATTTATTTGTTCTTCAATTTCTATTCTTATAATTATTGTGGGTGATTGTTATAATTTTTGTTGGAATAACCAAATTGGCGATTATTGTTTGGGGAAACCTCTTTAGACATAAATTGGATAGATCTATTAGTTTATGGTTGAAGTAGAGAATAATAGAATTAACCTTCCAATTAGCAGTTAGGCTATAGCAATTGATACCTTAAATTACTATAGTTTCCAATTAAATTGAAATCTCATTTATTGGTTATTTTCTTGGTCAAATTCTAGGATCGATTGATTCACTAGTAGAATTGTCAAGAATTAATTACTAATAACTACTAATGGATTCAATATTTTGGTTAATAAGCCAATTAATTCAAATCCTAGGAAATACCTTTGCACTCAGTAAGTTTTCATTGTTGCTATTATCTTGTTGCTATTAATTAACTTTTTAATTTCAATTGTTTTAATTTCACTCATCAAACCCCCAATTTCCTCAACTAGGTGATAAGGTCTCCTTGGAGAGATGATCTAAATTGTGTCTTTACTATATTTTGTGCAACTTAACATTAAAATAATTTCTATTAGCTTTAGAATCCTTGAATGATGACAAAACATTTGTTATTGAATGTTTTAACATGTTTGGTAAGTTGTTTCCGTAAATCCATCAAATAGCAAATATCTCCCTAATCCATAGAAGACATTCGTGGTTTGATTTAAAATATTATAAACAATACATAAACCAAGGCACTTCAACATAATAAAGATTGATAGAAACTCAAGGCAAGCAATATTGTATCAGTAAAAAGGACTTCTTCAATAGCTTATAGGGCCCTCTAAAGTAAGAAAAAGTGTACATCTCAAATACAATAAAGTAGAAGGGAAGAGTACTAAATAAGATATAATATAAGGGAGCTAGTGGGGACAAAAGCTTTATTTCTACTTTATCTTAGCTTCATAGAAAAAGGACACCAGAAAAGCACACAAGAGAAAGCTTATTCAAACAATCAAATATTTACGTAAACATAGCACCCTTTGCAGAAAACAATTCTTGCATCGTAAAAATCAAATAACCATTTCTGACAGCACAGAGCAAAAAGAAAGCATAGCAGTGAAAAGCACAATTAGGGGCTCCATGTGCAAACTAGCAATGGACAAAAACTCACCTCAACTTAACATCCCCTTTGCTAAAAGCTTTCTGTATAAAAGAAGCATTGAGGTAGCAAGGCAAATTAGA
>CM062353.1:69133277-69170267 GCA_031216105.1 Dalbergia cultrata
GTACTACTTAACATTATAGTGCTTTATTTACAACTTTGCATACTCTCAGTACATCAAAAAGAATCTTAGAAATATTATCCCTGTCTTTCCGTGCCCTTGAACTAATCAAGGGGACTTTCCCGTGCCCTTTACCCACTAAAGGGGGCTTGCTCATGCCCTTTACACATTAAAGGGGACTTTTCCGTGCCCTTTACACTCTGAAGGAGACTTTCTCGTGCCCTTTACACGCTAAAGGGGACTTTCCCGTGCCCTTTACACATTAAAGGGGACTTTTCCTTCTTTACATAGCAGATATATCATCCTTAAGCTCATATATATATATATATATATATATATATATATATATATAGCATTCATTTATCACGTTTCTCTTTACCAATGAATGCATTTATAATCATATAAACAATCAATCACTTGTGATTCTCATTTATTTCTCATAAATCAAACTTTAAAGTACATAGCATGCATCTAAATTCATCATAGTGGCATCAAAGGACATTTTACTTCTAAATCAAGAATTTAGCTCATCTCCAGCATATTCACATATTCTCATTCCAATACCAACAATTAATTTCTCAATCAAATGGCCAATTCAAGGATCACAAAAATTCCTCATGACATCTCAATGTGTCTAAGAGACCCTGTAAAATTTTCATAGCAATCGGAGTTCTCTAACCATGCTAAATAAATTATACAAATTTAGTGGTCAGAGGCCACTTTTTCACAGCTCAGAATAGGGTTCTCATAATTTTTAGACCAAGCAAATGATTGAACTACTTCAAAATAAAACTCAGAGTTGTACTTCACTATGTTATTAACTCCCTGTAAAAATTTCAAAGGATAATTCCATCATTTTCTATGGTCACAAAATTATACAAATTTACAGCTTCAGTACCAAGATTTTAGGCAGCATAGCTAGACTCTCAGTTTATGATTTTTCTCAGCTAGTAAAGTTCCTTATCATGAACCACGAAAACTATCAGAGTTTCCTTATGATGTTAGATTCAGTATATAATTTTTGTGCTAATAAAAATGACTAGTAATGAGCCAGAAAATTCGTGAACAAATTCTGTTCTGTTGAAATCCGAAAATCCAGCAGCATGTGTCAAATTTTCTTTTGACAAAAATCATTTTTCACAACATCCAAACACTCCACCAAAATTAATATATCAATATCAACATAGTATCAAACAATAAAACTCAGAATTTCGGAATTATGCAATCATAATATTCCAGAACAAAATCAGAAAGAAAATAGGATGAAACAAGCCCTACTTGTGATGCTTGAGACTTCTAACTCCAAAAGTACTTCCAAGAATAGTTTTTCCTCACTTCAACCTTCCAAACAGCCCCTAAATCTTCCCTTAAACAGTGATGTATAATGGCTCAAAGTGCAAAAATAGTGATTGATTAAAATTCTAATCGGTTAGATTTGTAGGTGTTGATGTCTAGAACAAGTTTTGTGAAGGAAACTTTGTGTTTTAGTGACTTTGGGTTAGGGTTTTTGGAGCTTGAAGCTTGCTAATGGAGGTTTGAGAGGAAACAAACATGGAGGCTGTATTTTTGGAGTGTTGGACGAAAATGATGGAGTGGTGGTGATAAGATACTGATCTTGTGAGTTGAGGGCAAAATGGATAATGATTTCAAGTACAAAATGGTTTTTCTTAAAGTTAAATATGGTAATTTTGTACAATTCCTATTGGTTAGCCATAAAGGTGCAATGGTGTGGCATATCTTAAGCCACACACTTGTCACCCTAGGTGACATGCTTGCACTGGTAGCTTTATACGGTGTAAAAACTACATACCGTAATTTAACCGAACGGGTAAAATAGTGTACCCGGGTAATCAACTATTGCCCGAAAATTAATTCTAGGTATAAAATCTTTATTCTTACCCATTTCTAAACTTAATCCTATAATTTGTCACCGTTGGGTATCTTCGGGCTCTAATTATAGGGTTTCGGCTGTCCCGGCAGGCCTGTGATGCCCGCAAAACACTATTCACTTTTTTTTTTATAGCTAATAAAAATGACTAGTAATGAGCCAGAAAATTCATGAACAAATTCTGTTCTGTTGAAATCCGAAAATCCAGCAGCATGTGTCAAATTCTCTTTTGACAAAAATCATTTTTCACAACATCCAAACACTCCACCAAAATTAATACATCAATATCAACATAGTATCAACCAATAAAACTCAGAATTTCGGAATTATGCAATCATAATATTCCAGAGCAAAATCAAAAAGAAAATAGGATGAAACAAGCCCTACTTGTAATGCTTGAGACTTCTAACTCCAAAAGTACTTCCAAGAATAGTTTTTCCTCACTTCAACCTTCCAAACAGCCCCTAAATCTTCCCTTAAACAGTGATGTATAATGGCTCAAAGTGCAAAAATAGTGATTGATTAAAATTCTAATCGGTTAGATTTGTAGGTGTTGATGTCTAGAACAAGTTTTGTGAAGGAAACTTTGTGACTTTGGGTTAGGGTTTTTGGAGCTTGAAGCTTGCTAATGGAGGTTTGAGAGGAAACAAACATGGAGGCTGTATTTTTGGAGTGTTGGACGAAAATGATGGAGTGGTGGTGATAAGATATTGATCTTGTGAGTTTAGGGCAAAATGGATAATGATTTCAAGTACAAAATGGTTTTTCTTAAAGTTAAATATGGTAATTTTGTACAATTCCTATTGGTTAGCCATAAAGGTGCAATGGTGTGGCATATCTTAAGCCACACACTTGTCACCCTAGGTGAAATGCTTGCACTGGTAGCTTTATACGGTGTAAAAACTACACACCGTAATTTAACCGAACGGGTAAATTAGTGTACTCGGGCAATCAACTATTGCCCGAAAATTAATTCTAGGCATAAAATCTTTATTCTTACCCATTTCTAAACTTAATCCTATAATTTGTCGCCGTTGGGTATCTTCGGGCTCTAATTATAGGGTTTCGGCTGTCCCGGCAGGCCTGCGATGCCCGCAAAACACTATTCACTTTTTTTTTTTTTTTTTTTTACAGATTCGTTGGATTGTCCTTATCTTGCTATGTTTGTCGGATTTTTGAAATTGTGACTAAAAAATCTCAAATTAATTTTTTTATAATTTTTAGGGTGTTATAGCTCATACCTTAACTAGTCGTCACTAGCTCTTACTTATCCTATGATAAGCGTAACATACATAATCCCGACTTAAAGTACGGGCTAGGGGGCAAATTAAGGATCACCTCTTTAAGGTCATTTCCTCTTTGAAACGCTCTACTGGCAACTAGTGCATAGTAGCATTGTCCGCTTTGGCAAGCTCTGTGTCAATATCCTCACGGATTTGTTTTCTTAGGGGTGCTCGGCTAAACCGGTGTCACCCAAGAAGGCGTCTCAGTGTTGTGTCACATTTAAGTTCTCATGATTTTCAAAAGACCTTTTCTAAGTTTCTCAAATTTGACGGAAATTCGGCAGCACGATGGCTGTAAACCGAATTTCCTCAAATTTGCTTATGCCATAAAAACATATAGGACATACACAAGCATTCTTCATAAGGTGTTGAAATTATATAAAACTTCTTCATAACATATACATCATCACATAATCATATAAAACTTCTTCATAGCATATCATCACATAATTATATTTAAACAAAACATTCACACAACTCATAAAGCTTATTATGTTATAAACCTATAGTGTCTTATGCTTCGATCCTTACGAGTCTTTGGACTTGTAAACTAATTGTTCTAGTATTCCTCCTTAACCTCTCACACACCTATAGGTTCACAGCTAATAAGTTTTACTAATTTTATGCTTAAGAACCCATCCAAACAGCACTATGTAGATTTGGACAGTTTTATGTTCATGTGATTACGGCGTTCTAGAAATTGCATTTTAGGCCCTTAAAGTCTTTAACTCACCACCTAGGTTATAAATCATCATAACTTAAGCTCTCGGGTATCTATAGGTTCATATCTAAGTATTCCTCACCTCACACTACGGTCAAGAACATCTCTAAACCTCAAGGACGCAGAATTTATAATCCTAATTTTATGGGTACCTAGGAGTCACAACAATGACCCTTTCTAAGTCTAGTTTGCTCCTAAGGCATCAAGATCAAGTCCTAAACCAATTATGAGTCATTCCTACACATTTAAACTAATTTAAAACCATGATTATCAAATCTAATCCTTGCTGGACAGAATCCAGAAAATTCAATAATTAAGGGATCTAAAACTCTCAAATTAATTCTTTTCTAGTCTCTAACCTATCCTATCTTTCACATATGAGTCTTAGCATTATTTTTACTCAAACATAAGCATATTATCATCATTAAAATAGTACATATAGTGGCAAATAAATAGCAAGGCAGAACCGAAATGTGCATCTCCATAAAAGGCATAGAATATAATTTCTAAAGCACATAGAATACTAGTTTCTCTTGAAACCTTTTTAAAACTTTAAAAACTCATTTATAAACACTTTTATCCTTTAAAATCATAAAAATACTTAAGAGGGCAGTGGCTAAATCATTTTTATCTCAAGAGGTCCTAAATTCATAAAACTTAGTTCTACATATTTCTTATACTCATATAAGCTTAGGAAAATTATAAAACATAATTTTCAATACTTGGAAACCTTAAAACCTCTTAGGGCCGAAATCTCAACTATGGAAAATAAATATTTTAGACCTTTGCTTGAGACAACAATGGGCAAGTCCTTGAGCTCTAGTTTCATTTAAGTGATGACATAAAGATAAACATGCTCATGCACTTGTTTTAGCTTTTATTAGAAAGTAAAGTAAGAGCATAAATTAAATATGAGATGCAACATATTATTATCTTTGATATTTTAGGCGAGGGCTTGAAATATAAACATGATAATGCATAGCTTGAAATATAAACATGATAATGCAAGTTCCTTTATTATCTTGGTACTTAGTGATAGCAAAGAAAGTAAACATGATGTGCAAGGCATAAAAGCAAACATGATGCAAGGTTCATTTTATGGTTAGCTAGAGCTCCTTCAATACTTTAACAAGATAACAACCCAATACATATCTCATTTCAAAGAGAGCTTTAGAGTTCTTGAACCAAGTTCACAAAGGAACTAAGAGGTTCTTGAACAACATCATCAAGCTCAAGTAAACAAACTTCCAAAACAAAACAAAACAAAATCTCAAGGATCAAAATGCCAAAACCGAAAATCTTACTAAAGAAAAAGAAAGTGAAACTAAGTCAAGTTCTTTATTAAATACCCAAAACCCCTATCTAGAGAAAGATCTCTAGAACGTGCTGGCCAACTTTAAGGTTGACAAGGGTAGGTTTGGGCTTTTAGAAATCTCTAGATTAATTTTCTTAAGTTGAAAAACCATGTGAGATAGATACCATATAGATGAAGTTATAAGAAAAGGAAAACTCAAGCTTTAGAGGTTTCTTTGAGATGAACACAAGGTCATCATCTAGAAACTCTCATCATCAAGCTATCATGCTCATAATCAAGGCCAAGAGGCCGAAATGAAAAAGAAAAGGAAAACAAAGGAAAGTTCAAAAAGAATCCAAGAGGAAACTAGAGAAAAACACATTCTTGAGCAAAACAAGTTTGAAAAGCAAATCCCTACCAAGTGATGAAGATGAAAGCTTGAACTTGAAAAGGAAAATGAGAAGAGCAACTCCTCCTAGGATGGTGTGATGGCTTCGGCCAAAGAGAAAAGAAAGGAAAGGAGATGTGTTTTGAGGAAGCTTGTGTTTGAGATTTAGTGTATAAGAGATTTGATGATGATCTAAGGTTATGATATGGTGGATTGAAGTGGTGAGGTGATAATGTGAAGAGAGGATGAAGATGAAGAGAAAGAACTCTTGGAACTTTGAGAGAAAAGAAAAGAACTAGCAAGATAACTATAGAATTCTAAACTTAGAAAATGCTTCAAGGTGCAACTAAGCTATCACAAGCATCCTATTTATAGAAAAACAAAACCATGGGCTCACCAAGAGGAAGCCTTGGCCGTAGCAATGAGCGGGAGAAAGGAAGAGAAAAATATCTCTTACATGGTGTCACTCAAGCATGGTTTGAGGTATGGAGTTCATGACACAAAGTAAGGCTTTAAGCATGGGTTTTTGAGTGAGCTTTCATTTTAATTTTGCAAGAAATTGTTCTTCTAGAAACTCAACATGGCTGGAACATTTTCAGCCACAAATAAATGTGGGAAATGATTTATTTCAATTGGTTATTTACTTGGAAAATCAAGTGTGATGGAAAATATGACAAGGTATGGTGTATGTGACTTGAGGTATGGCTTTGGAGTGTTAGAAAATTGAACATGTGATGCATATGGAGGGGGGCAGGCTTTGGCCAGACCTGGCAGCAGAGAGGGAGGGAGATTTGATCATGTAATTGAGTGTTAATGGTGGGTTTAAGTGTAGGTTAGCTTAGGTACAAGGTTAGGAGTAATTAAGCCTAAGTTTAGGTAACTAAGAATGAGGTTTAGGGGTTTTATGACAAGATTAGGAGTGCTCATACATCATTAATGAATTTTAAACTCACTTATAAATAAACAAAGTGTAACACAATTCCATGATTTAAGGAATTGGAGAGAGGAAACACTATTCAAGATTCCATGACTAGGAATCTTGAATTAAAATAAGATTCCAAGATGTAATCAAGCATTATTAGGTTCTAATCAACTTTAATAAATTATTTTGACCTTAGATTAATTATGAAAATTAGTTAATCTTCGATTAGAGCCTAAGATTGCTTAGGTTTGCTTAATCACGCGATTAAGCGTAAAAACGCGAACCTAGGGGTAAAATTGTAATTTTGCACTAATTTTGCCCGAGACCTTCAAAATTAAAATTGAGGTCATAGAATATATAAAAACGCCTTTTAAAACCATCTGGAGAAGTTTCGGGTTCATCCGGCACTTGCAAACAGGTAAAACACCGCATGGGTGTTTTGGTCATTTTGACCCAAAAACTCGAAAAACGAGATTTTCGATCC
The DNA here is from genome assembly GCA_031216105.1 of Dalbergia cultrata. Taxonomy (NCBI): domain Eukaryota; kingdom Viridiplantae; phylum Streptophyta; class Magnoliopsida; order Fabales; family Fabaceae; genus Dalbergia; species Dalbergia cultrata. Next base: position 69,140,255 of record CM062353.1, read on the forward strand.
CGGAAAGATACACAGGTCATCTAATCCCCTTTCAACATTGAGTTTGCCCTTCGAGCACTACAGGATCGGCTTTCCTCGAATTCCGGGCCGAAAATGACCTTAGGGGCATTTTGGTCATTTTCACTCTAGCAGAAAAATCAGGGCGTTACAATGCTCATGCACTTGTTTTAGCTTGCATTAGAAAGTAAAGTGATAGCATAAAATAAACATGAGATGCAACTCATTATTATCTTGATATTAAGTGAGAGCTTGAAATATAAACATGGTAATGCATAGCTTGAAATATAGACATGATAATGCAAGGTTCACTTATTATATGGATACTTAGTGATAGCAAGGAAGTAAACATGATGTGCATAGCATAAAAGTAAACATGATGCAAGGTTCATTTTATGGGTAGCTAGAGCTTATCCAAGACTTTAACAAAATAACAACCCAACATATATCTCATTACAAAGAGAGCTTTAGAGTTCTTGAACCAAGTTCTCAAAGGAACCATGAGGTTCTTGAATATCATCATCAAGCTCAAGATAAATAAACTTCCAAAACAAAACAAAACAAAGTCTCAAGGATCAAAGTACCAAAATCGAAAACCTTACAAAAGGAAAAGAAAATGAAACTAAGTCAAGTTCTTTATTAGATACCAAAAACCCCTATCTAGAGAAAGATCTCTAGAACGTGCCGGCTAACTTTAAGGTTGACAAGGGTAGGCTTGGGCTTTTAGAAATCCTTAGATTAATTTTCTTAAGTTGAAAAACCATGTGAGCTAGATATCATATAGATGAAGTTATAAGAAAAGGAAAACTCAAGCTTTAGAGGTTTCTTTGAGATGAACACAAGGTCATCATCTAGAAACTCTCATCATCAAGCTATCATGCTCATAATCAAGGCCTCATGGCCGAAATGAAAAGAAAACAAAGAACCAAGGAAAAGTTTCAAAAGAAATCCAAGAGAAAGCTAGAAAAACTCATTTTTCAAGAAACAAAGTTTAGAAAAACACTCATACCTAGAGTGAAGATGAAAACTTGAACTCTTTGAAAAGGAAAACAAGATGATGAGCTCCTCCAAGAGGCAAGATAGCTTCGGCCTTATGGAGAGGAAAAGAAAGGAAATGTGTTCTTGGTGAGCTTGTGTTTGAGAATGGAGGTTTAGGTGTTTGTATGATGATCTAAGGTGGTGGGGTGGTGTTTGATGGTTAAGAGATGATGATGAGATGAAGTGATGAAGAAGATGAAGATGAAAAGAAAGGAAGAACTCTCTTGAAACTTGAGAGAAAAAGAAAGAACTCAAGAAAGCTTAGGAAAACTTGAAACTTACCAAATGAACTAAAGTGCTTGCATGTATTTCTAGGCAAGGTATTTATAGAGAATGAAAACAAATGAAGGCTCAAAAAGGGAGGAGGGTAACCGTGTGGCTTTGGAGGGAAAGGAAGAGAAAATATCTCTTACACATTGTCATTCAAGCATGGTTTGAAGTATGGAGTGTATGATACAAAGTATGGCTTAATGTGAGTGAATTTCCTATCAATTTTGAATGAAATTAGGCTTCTAGAAACAATACATGGATGGAACTTTTCCTGCCACAAATAAGTGGAGAAAATGGGCTATTTTAGTTAGTTATTCACTTGGAAAATCAAGCTTGATTGAAAGTTATGACAATGTATAGTGTATGTGACTTGAGGTATGGCCTTGGAGTGTTGAAAAATTGAACATGTGATGCATATGGGGAGGGAGAAGCTTCAGCCAACCAGACAGCATGGAGGGAGAGAGGTTTTGATCATCTAATTGTGTGCTAATGGTGGGTTTAAATGTGTATTAGCTTAGGTACAAGGTTAGGAATAATTAAGCTTAAGTTTAGGTAACTAAGAATGTGATTTAAGGATTTTATGACAAGATTAGGAGTGCTCATACATTGTTAGAGAATTTAAAACTCATTTGTGAATAAACAATATGTAACACAATTCCATGATTTAAGGAATTGGAGAGAGAAAACACTATTCAAGATTTCATGACTAGGAGTCTTGAATTTAAAATATGATTTTAAGTTGTAATTAAGCACTTTTAGGTTCTAATCAACTTTAATAAATTATTTTGACTCAAGATTAATTATGGAAATTAATTAACCTTCAATTAGAGCCTAATATTGCTTAAGTTTGCTTAATCACGCGATTAAGCGTAAAAATACGAAACTAGGGGCAAAATCGTAATTTTGCACTAATTTCGCCGGGGACCTCCGGGACCAAAACTAAAGTTATAGTCTACATAAAAACGCCTTTTAAAACCATCTGGAGAAGTTTCGGGTTCATCCGACACTTGCAAACAGGTAAAACATCGTAGGGGCATTTTGGTCATTTTGACCCGAAAACTCGAAAAACGAGATTTTTGATTCCTGAAAGATACACAAGTCATCTAATCCTCTTCCAACATTGAGTTTGCCCTTCGAGTACTGTCAGACTGGCTTTCCTCAAATTTCAGGCTGAAAATGACCTCAGGGGCATTTTGGTCATTTTCACTCTAACAGAAAATCGGGGCGTTACAATCAAACTCTCACTCTCCTATAAAAGTGAGCTTGGAAGACATCAAGAACAAGAAACAAGAGGAAAAGTTTAGAAACTAAGTACCTTTCTGCTACAACATTCAAATTCGAAATTCAAGTCATAACCATCTTCCTCTTCCTCTCTCAGTTTGCTATATTAGTTTTATTTTATCCTGAGAGTAGTTCTAAAAAGTAGTAGGATTGAGAGAATACACTTCTAAGTGTGATACAACCAAATTATATTCAAACACTGTCATTGTAAGGTTTATCTTATGAAGATAAACTGATTGATTGAGCTTGGAGAGGCTCATTGAAAATACTACTTGGGTTAAGCTTAGAGAAATCATTGAAAAGACTACTTGGATAGAGCTTGGAGAAGCTTAGATAAAAGAATACTCAATGCTTATACTTGTTGCACAAATTGATAGTGGATACACTCACCTGGAAGGTGGGGACTAGATGTAGGATCCAAACTGGAGATTCGAACCAGTATAAATACCTGTGTCAATTTCTCTATCTTCTTCTCCTTACATTGCATATCAACTATTTTTTATATATCTGTTTCTGTGGATTAAAAAGGTTGATGAAAGTGTTGTTGTAAAACAGCTTATTAAAATAACTTGAAATACCGAATTAGTTTTAGACTTTCTTGTTCTTCATAATACAAGTTCTTTCAAAATCTTTTAAAACTGACTTGGTGGAAAGGTTTAATATACTTCTGATAAAACACTTTCTAATCTATACACTAGCACCAACTATTCTGTTTTAGTCAGATTCTAAATCATCTTTGTCTTATTCACTACAAAAATCTCTTGCTATTACAAGAGACAAATTGACTGAATATTCTGATCTATGTGATAATTGTGTAGGAAAATTTTTAAGAACACTTAATTCAACCCCTTCTTCTCTAGTGTTCTGATACTATCAATTGGTATCAAAGCTAAGGCTTTGGAGGGACAAGTTTAACAACTTGGAGAAAAAGACTTAAAAAGGATCTGTGATGGCTAACTCCATTCTCTACACACTTATCAAAGAACAATCTACAACTCGTCCTCCTTTTTTTCAATGGAGTCAACTACTCTTATTGGAAAGAAAAGATGAGGATATTTATCCAATCCACTAACTATGATATCTGGAAAATCATCATAAGAGGAACTGAAATCCCTATGACCACAAACCAAGATGGATAGAGAGTTCATAAGACTAATGAGGAGTGGACACCTGAAGAGAAAAAGGAAATGGAGATGAGTGCTAAAGCTATTAACCTCCTGCACTATGCAATAAGTTTTGAAGAATATAGAAAAATTTCAAGATGCAGAAAGGCTAAAGAAATATGGGAGAAATTAAAAGTGACACATGAAGGAACAAAGCAAATCAAGTAAACAAAAACTGATATGCTAATGAGAGATTATGAACTTTTTAGCATGAAGGATGAAGAAAACATTGATGAAATGTTTGAAAGATTTGCTGTCATTATCAATGGACTTGATATGATGGGAAAATGCTTTGAGGATGAATAACTTGTGAGAAAAATGCTGAGGAGTCTCACTCCTCCATGGCTCTCGAAAATTACAGCCATCTAAGAGAGTAGAGATATCAACACTTTAACATATGATGAACTCAGAGGCAATTTGATTGCTTTTGAAACTACTCATCTCAAAAATGAAAAGAAGAAAAAGAGGCTGGCATTAAAGTCCAAAGTTGAAGAAGATTCTGACCTTGATGAAGAAATAGATGAAGATGATGAGTGTAGTCTCTTTGTAAGAAGAATGATGAAGCTTTGGAAGAAGAGAGGCAAAGGGAAGAAGATCTTCACTAAGAAAGAAAAAGCTAAAACCAACAGAAAAGATGGCAACTGTCATCATTGTAAATAACCTAGACACTTCAAGAATGAATTTCCTTTGCTTTAAAAGAAAGACAACATGAAGAAATAAAAAGGAAATGGGTTGTTGTCAACATGGGAGGACGAAGACAGCAGCTCCAGTATTGATGATGATGATGATTAAGCCAACCTTTGCCTCATGACCAATGAGAATGACAATGAGGTAGAGTTTTCAGACCTAACTACTGATGAGTTGCATGTTATTATTGATGATCTTTTGATTAACTCCACAAATATTCTTTCAAATTATACGAGTATTAAGAAAGAAAAAGAACATGTTGAAGTTGAAAATTCTTTCTTAAAAGTTGAAATTGAAGCTCTAAAGAAATGTTATGAGCAGTCATGTGATAACAACCTCAAATCTGAAAATAATTTATTGAAACAAAAGGTTGAATCACTAATTGCTGAGTTAAGTTTGTCCAAGGTACCAAGAACTTAGAAAATTTACTAGGACAGCAAAGGTGTGCTATGAACAAAGCTAGCTTGGGTTTCAATGAAAATGATCAAAATTGTTTTTATAAAAACCTATTTGATAATCAAAATAGCACATCCACCAGTCATGCTACTCCCAAAAGAGAGACTTACATGAAATACTATGTTAGAGCTTCAAGAACAGAAAATAAAATCTCTTTTCCTAAAGTATGCTACAGTTGCAACCAAAAAGAGCATTCCTCAAATGAATGCTTTATTTGGTGGAGAAATGATGGAAAAAGATTATTGCCTATACTTTTGGAAAGAAATGCTGCAGGAGAATACAGAAAAGATTCAAAGCATAAGCCATTTAAACAAATATGGGTACGTAAAAATGTTGATTGATCCAGAAACCACCTCCAACAACCCAAGAAAGCAAGGAGTTGTGGTACATTGATAGCAGATGTTGAAGACACATGACAGGAGATGCTGCCATATTCATGAGTCTCAAAAATAAGAAGGGAGGAAGTGCTACTTTTGGAGACAACAAGAAAGGAAAGATCATTGGTATAGGTAAAGTTTGTAAAAATTCTTTTAACACCATTGATCATGTTTACCTTGTAAATAGTTTGAAGTATAATTTAATAAGTGTTAGTCAACTATATGATGATGGTTATCATGTTATCTTTGATAAAGATGAATGCACAGTTGTTGAAAAGGATAATAACCACATACTTTTCATTGGCCAATGGCATGGAAATATCTATGGTATTACCATAAGTGATCTTAAAGCTCAAGATGTAAAATGCTTTGCATCATTTGAAAATGATAAGTGGATATGGCATAAAAGATTAGGATATGCAAGCATGTATCAAATATCTGAGCTACTCAAAAGGGACTTGATTAGAGACATCCCAAAAATTAAATTTGAAAAAGATTTAGTTTGTGATGCTTGTCAAAAAGGGAAGCAAACTAAAACATCTTTTAAGTCCAAGGATGTTGTCTTCACCTTAAGACCATTCGAGCTATTGCATCTTGATCTTTTAGGTCCAACCCAATCATAAAGCTTAGCCAGCAAAAAGTATGGCATGGTTATTGTTGATGATTACTCTAGATTTGGTTGGGTTCTATTTCTAGCTTATAAATATAAAGCATTCAATCTCTTTGAAAAGTTTTGTAAAATGGTTCAAAACGAAAAAGGAACAACAATCATTTCAATTAGAAGTGACCATGGAAAAGAATTTGAAAACCATCATTTTGAATCCTTTTGCAAAAAGCATAGAATAACTCATAACTTCTCTTGTCCTAGGACTCCCCAACAAAATGGGGTTGTTGAAAGAAGAAATAGGTCCCTACAAGAGATGGCTAGAGCTATGCTTTGTGAAAATGATCCATCAAAATTCTCATGGGCTGAAGCCGTAAACACAGCATGCTACATTTTGAAAAGAACCATCATAAGATCAATTTTAAAGAAAAACCCTTATGAGTTATGGAATGGAATCAAACCAACTCTACATTACTTTCATAATTTTGGATGCAAATTCTATGTTCTGAATAACAAGGAGAATCTAGGAAAATTTGATGCAAAAACAAATGATGGCATATTTGTTGGTTATTCCACTAGAAGTAAAGTATATAGAGTTCTCATCAATAACTCTAGAAATGTGGAAGAAACCATACATGTTTTTTTCTCTGAATCTAACCCTGTCATTGCAGTAGAAAGTCCAGAAAATGAAATTCTGAGACTACAAAAACAAAAAACACATGTACAGAACTTGAAATTACAAACTCGAATGAACTATCAAAAAGAACTCTTGTCATAGTAGGAAACATCTTAGCTACAGAACCTGAACTTGAAACAGAAGTATATGTTGAAGAGTAGCAAGCAATCTTAAAGAAAACCATTCCTAGAGAATGGAGATCCTCCAACAACTATCCATATGAATTCATCATTGGAGAACCCTCTCAAGGAAGATTGACAAGATCATCCCTCAGGCAAAACAACTTGGCTTCAATCTCTAAGATTGAACCAAGCTGTATTGATGAGGCTTTAAGTGATGAAGCCTGGATTGAAGCAATGAAAGAAGAATTTCAACAATTCAACAAGAATGAATGATGTGAGCTGTCGCTACCCACAACAAATTAGAAATTTATAAAATGCTAGGATGCACAAAAAATGTAGTATAGGGCACAACTCAGGTTGTCTCACAAGGAAATGTTACTAGTCAATTACAAATTTGGGGTTTTTTCGAATAGTTAACAGCAAATTTAAATTGAGAAAATTATAATGCAAAAATTACCTGCACAAAGACTCCTTCAGATCATAATGTGTTCTATCATTGGTTTAAACAGATAAATTCATGGTGGTGACAACCTACGTCAAATATGCTATCGTACAAATGATGACACAATTCTACTTAACAGTTATACGAATGTACTTCCGCTAAGGATTCAATTAACATAAGAGCTAGTGACCACAATCATGACCCTATAAACCTATGCTAATTTAATTAGCAATTGCAGTAGTCTAAATCCTAATAGAGTTAATTTTGACCACTTTACCAATTGGAATTAATCAAATTAATTGACCCAATTTCCCAATGGTATTCAAATAATGCATACTAACGAATACACAATCAACAACTCTAAAACAATATAATCACAAAAATCATCGCAATCAATATTGTAAGAGAATGCAATAGGGATGAAAAACCAACCATGAACTAAATTTAGAATTAAAAACCTCAAGAACAATTCTGATCTTCAGTTGTCTCTGCGCACGGTAAAGAAACTACTCCTCCATAGGGGGAGTTCACAATCAACGCCAAGGAAAAAGGATAAATTCTAACCCAATAGATACTGAAATTCAAGAGTGAATATGAACCCTAGCCTAGAGAGAGAGTAGTGAGAGAGAAAGAATTCTAAAAATCTAAAAAAAACCTAGCTCTACGTTCTGACCCCCCTCCCAATACAAAGAGAATGGAGTTTTACTTTTGAAACGTCGAGACTGCCCCCCAGAGCGTTAGCGAACACGAGAAATTAAAATCTACTTATGACCGCTATAGCAGTGTTTGATCGCTATAGCGGTCTTGGATTTTCTTGAGTGACGCTGCAATCAAAATGTTCCCTGATGACTGCTATAGCGGTGCTCAACCGCTATAGTGGTCTTAGCTTTTGCTTCGCACATGTTGCTATCATTTTTCCTTCTCTGTTGACCGCTATAGCGGTCCCCGCTATAGTGGTCTTGCCTTTCATGGTTGGCTGATTCTTCATCTGGATAGGGTCTTAAGATTGTTTCCTTGCTTTTCCCACCCATTGGAAGTTCCTGATACTAAACAAAGCTCAAACAAAATATTAGAAGCAAAAGAAACATCCAAGTGTAATTATTTATTAAAAATAGAACTAAAAATTATGGAATCACCTAATAATGCAACTTGAGGACTAAATTTAAACTTAGCAATTAAACACCACTTAAACATAATTTCAATGCAAAATATTTAGAGTTAGGATGGAAAATGTGTAACACCCTAAATCTTAACCCAAGACTACTAGTATATACTTAGGTTAATCTTTAGAATATTACCTCTTGGTCTCATCTTTTACTTAGAAAATACTTAGCGGAAATATGGGTAAAATTTTTCTTTTTGAATTTAAAATCAAAGTGAGAGCCACGCACGAATCTTTAAGAGGAAGCATAGTGAAACATATAAGCAAAGCATAAAGAAACACATCATATCATGGAAACATCAACTGAATCATAGATATATATATATATATATAACGTGCCTACCCAAAGGGGCAAGACTATTTGATACATCAGGAGACAGAATACAACTGAAGGGCAAATACAAGGAAATCATAAAGAGCAAATACAAGAGAAACAACACCCATACCCATGTGCACCTATAGTAGACAACCTCATATACAAAAGAAGGTTTGTCCTCAACTATGTGGCGTGTGTGCACTAACTACTACCCCTCCTATGTCTACTCCTGCGGGTCCGAGTACTGTGGGGTCGAGTCGATCCACTGACGAATCTCAGCGGGAGTGGTCGAGCGCATCATCGGGGCATGTCCACCGCGGCGAGGGCGCATAGATGGCCGACGAGCCAACCTCGGCTGGACTATCGTCTCCTCACTCCCAGCCCTCATCGGTGGAGGAGCGGGACTGGAGCTCCAACTGTACATGTGGGATGGCGGGTCCTCGGATGGGTCCGTCTCCGAGTACTGGGGACGCGGCACATACTCGGGGTACTCGCATATTGTTGATGTCTCGGGCTCCATGCGGAGGATCTGCTCATCGCGTGGTCTCGCTCGCTCAAAAATCCCGTTATGACGGTAAGGGCGATCGGGGTGAAGCGGTAGCTCGGGACGGGTGCGCTGAAGGGTCGTCCCATGAACATGAATACTCTGACAGTGCAGCGACCCTCAAAATGGTATGCCCCTAGTGCCGGGTCATGGTGCAGCTCCCATACCGGGGTGTCGATGAAGAGTACGAATGTCGCCATCTGAAGATATGATGGAAGAAAAGAGAGAGGGAATGAGAATCTTTCTAAAAGAATTCTCAGTAGGGTTATCCCTACCTAGGTGTCATCATCATATCCTCAGGAACCTTGGGTTTATTTCTAAAAGGTGTGCATGCATATAAATTCCTTTTAAGTTAGTTTTCTAAAGTGGTATTTATCCAAGGTCCGTCATATTTTACAATGCGTCTTATAACTGAGCATAAAATAATCTAATGATATGAATGCATCATAAAGGTAAACCAAACAATAGAATCACTAAGAAACATTATAACATTGGCATAAGTATAGTATATGTGACATTGTTAACTTTAACTTTCATCTCATGGGGCCGCCCTAAAACATCTCTAGGTTATGAGCTCATACCTTAACTAGTCGTCACTAGTTCTTACTTATCCTATGATAAGCGTAACATATACATAATCCCGACTTAATAGTGCGGGCTAGGGGGCAATTAAGGATCACCTCTTCTTAGGGTCATTTCCTCTTTGAAACGCTCTACTAGCAACTAGTGCATCGTAGTATTGTCCGCTTTGGCAAGCTTTATGTCAATACCGTCACGGATTTGTTTTCTTAGGGGTGCTCGGCTAAACCGGTGTCACCCAAGAAGGCGTCTCAGTATTGTGTCACATTTAAGTTCTCATAAAGTGTTTAATTTCATAGATACATCATTATTCATTACATAAATCTTTTTCATAGCATATCATCACAAGAAACTTCTTCATAGTGCATACATAAAATCATAGCATATACATTATCACATAATCACATCTTAGGCAATCATTCATACAAACTTCCAAGCTCATTATGTTATAAACCTATAGTATGTTATGCTTTGGTTCTTTTGAGTCTTAAACTTGTAAACTAATTGTTCTAGTATTATTCTTAACCTCTTACACACCTATAGGTTCACAACCAATAAGTTTTACTAATTTTTATGCTCAAGAACCTATCCAAACAGCACTATGCAGATTTTAGACAACTTTTTATTTGTGTGATTACGGTGTTCTAGAAATTACGGTTTAGACCCTTAAAGTCCTTAACTCACCTTCTAAGTTGTTGATCATCAAAACCTAGTCTCTTAGGAACCTATAAGGTTATAACTAAGTATTTCTCACCTCACACTATGGTCAAGAACATCTCTAAACCTCAAGGATGCAGAATTTGAAATCCTAACTTTACGGGTACCTAGAAGTCACAACAATGACCCTTTCTAAGTTTAGTTTGCTCCTAAGGCTTCAAAATTAAGTCCTAAACCAATTATGAGTCATTCCTACACATTTAAACTAATTTAAAACCATGATTATTAAATCTAAACCTTGCTGGACAGAATCCAGAAAATTACATAATTAAAGGATCTAAAATTCTCAAATTAATTCTTTTCTAGTTCCTAACTTATCCTATCTTTTACATATGAGTCTTAACATTATTTTTACTCAAACATAGGCACATTATCATCATCAAAACAGCACATACAGTGGCAGCAAAGAGCAAGGAAGAACCAAAAATATACTTCTCCATAAAAGTCATAAAACATAAGTTCTAAAGCACATAAAATACTAGTTTCTCTTGGAACCTTTTGAAAACTCTCAAAACTCATTTATAAATATTTTTAACATCTAAAATTATTAAAATACTTATGAGGGCAGTAGCTAGATCAAACTTGTCTCAAGAGGTCCTAAATTCATAAAACTTAGTTCTATGCATTCCTTAAACTCATAAAAGCTTTGGAAAAATTATAAAACATAGTCTCATACTTAGAAACGTCAAGACCTCTTAGGGCCGAAATATGAGCTAAAGAAAACACATAATGTTAGACCTTTGTTGAGACAACATGGGCAAGTCTTTGAGCTCTAGATTTACTTAGGTGATGACATAAAAATAAACATGCTCATGCACTTATTTTAGGTTCCATTAGAAAGTAAAGTGATAGCACAAAGTAAACATGAATGCAACTTATTATTATCTTGGTATTAAGTGAGAACTTGAAATATAAACATGATAATGCAAGTTCATTCATTATCTTGGGATTTAGTGATAGCAAGGAAATAAACATGATATGCAAAGTATAAAGTAAACATGATGCAAGTTTCATTTTATGTTTAACTAGAGCTCATTCAAGACTTTAACAAGATAACAACCCAATACAATATCTCAAAGATCACAACACAAAAATCGAAAATCATATAAAAGAGAAAGAAAGTGAAACTACATCAAGTTCTTTATTAAATACCCAAAACCCCTATCTAGAGACAAATCTCTAGAACGTGCCGGCCAACTTTAAGGTAAAAGCTTGGACTTGAATAAAACACATAAAAAACTAGAGAAGGTAAAAGAATCCAAGAGGAAACTAGAGAAAAACACTTTCTTGAGTAAAACAAAGTTTGAAAACAAATCCCTACCTTGTGATGAAGGTAAAAGCTTGGACTTGAAGATGGAAATGAGATGAGCAACACCTCCTAGGATGGTGATGATGATTTGGCCTTGATGAAAGAAAAAGGAAGGAAATGTGGTTCAAGTGAAGTTGTGTTTGAGGTGTGGTGTTTGAGAGGTTCGATGATGGTTCAAGGCTTTGGGGTGGTGTTTGATGTTTAAGAGGTGATGATGAAGAGATGAAGAGATGAAGAAGATAAAGATGAAAAGAAAGGAAGAACACTCTTGGAACTTTGAGAGAAAAAAGAAAGACTAGCAAGACAACTCTAAAACTCTTAAACTTAGCAAATGCTTCAAGGTGCAACAAGGCTATCACAAGCATCCTATTTATAGAAAAACAAAACCATGGAGCTCACAATGGGAGGGAGTGGCCGTGTGGTTTGGAAGGAAAAGGAAGAGAAAATATCTCTTACACAAGGTCATTCAAGCATGGTTTGAAGTATGGAAGCTATGCTACAAAGTATGGCTTGATGTGAGTTAATTTCCTATCAAATTTTTATGAAATTAGGCTTCTAGAAACAATGCATGGCTGGAACTTTTCCAGCCACAAATAAATGGGAAAAATGGGTTGTTTTAATTATTTATTCATGTGGAAATTCAAGCTTGATTGAAAGTTATGACAAGGTATAGTGTATGTGACTTGAGGTATGGCCTTGGAGTGTTGAAAAATTGAACATGTGATGCATATGGAGGGAGAAGGCTCATGGCCTGGTCTGGTTCAGCAAGGGAGGAGGTGAGTTTCACCATTTAATTGTGTGTTAATGGTAGGTTTAGATATGTATTAGCTTAGGTACAAGGTTAGGAATGATTAAGCTTAAGTTTAGGTAACTAAGAATGTGATTTAGGGAGTTTATGACAAGTTTAGGAGTGCTCATGCATCATTAAAGAATTTAAAACTCATTTATGAATAAACAATGTGTAACACAATTCCATGATTTAAGGAATTGGAAAGAGAAAACACTATTCAAGATTCTATGACTAGGTGTCTTAAAATTAAAATATGATTTTAGGTTGTAATTAAGTACCTTTTGGTTCTAATCAACTTTAATAAATTATTTTGACTCAAGATTAATTAAGGAAATTAATTAACCTTCGATTAGAGTCTAATATTGCTTAAGTTTGCTTAATCACGCGATTAAGCGTAAAAATACGAAACTAGGGGCAAAACCGTAATTTTGCACTAATTTTGCCCGGGACTTCTAAAATTAAAACTGAGGTCATAGAATACATAAAAACGCCCTTTAAAACCATCTAGAGAAGTTTCGGGTTCATCCGGTACTTGGAAACGGGCAAAACACCGCAGGGGCGTTTTGGTCATTTTGACCCGAAAACTCGAAAAACGAGATTTTCGATCCCGGGAAGGTACATAAGTTATCTAATCCCCTTCCAACAATGAGTTTGCCCTTCGAGTACTGCCGAACCGGCTTTCCTCGAATTCCGGGCTGAAAATGACCTCAGGGGCATTTTGGTCATTTTCACTCTAACAGAAAAATCGGGGCGTTACAAAATGGGTGCATAAATGGAACCCATCAATGAAGTATGAAAGCTTGTTCCTAGACCTGAATCAACATCTATTATTGGAACTAGATGGGTCTTTAGGAATAAACTTGATGAATAAGGCAACATCATTCGAAACAAAGCTAGGTTGGTTGCTCAAGGATACAACCAATAAGAAGGTATAGACTTCGATAAGACTTATACGCTAGTAGCAAGAATAGAAGCTATTCGAATGCTACTAGCATTTGCATCTCACAAAGGTTTCAAATTCTTTCAAATGGATATTAAGAGTGCATTTCTGAATGGTGTGATTAAGGAGGAAGTTTATGTTAAACAACCCCCTAGTCTTGAAGATAAAAGATATCCTTACTATGTGCTTAAGCTACCAAAAGCATTATATGGCTTGAAACAAGCTTCAAGAGCTTGGTATGAAAGACTAAGCAAATTTCTTGAGGATAACAAATTTCAAAGGGGAAAGGTTTATACAACTCTTTTTATTAAAAGCCAAAATGATGATATCTTACTTGTTCAAATTTATGTGGATGATATATTTTTTGGATCTACGAATGAATGTTTATATGAAGAATTTTCTAAACTCATGGCTAATGAATTTGATATGAGCATGATGGGTGAGCTGACCATTTTTCTCGGACTACAAATAAAGCAAACATCAAAAGGAATATTTCTTAATCAAGAAAGAAATACACTAAAAAGTTGCTGAAGAAGTTCAAGATGAAGAATGCTAAACCAATAGCAACTCCAATGTGTCCATCTATAAGAATAGACAAAGATGAAAAAGGAAAATATATGGTTGAAACCATGTATAGAGGCATGATTGGATCCTTAATGTATTTGACATCATCAAGACCAGACATTGCATTTAGTGTTGGTCTATGTTCTCAGTTCCAATCTTGTCCAAAAAAATCACATCTTGTAGCTGTGAAAAGAATTCTTAGATATCTTCTTGGAACATTTTCACTTAGTTTATGGTATCCTAAAACTGACTCCTTTACTCTTAAAGATTTTTGTGATACAAATTTTGCAGGTGATAAAATAGATAGGAAGAACACAAGTGGCTCCCTCATTCTTCTTAGAGACTCTCTTGTGTCATGTAGCAGCAAAAAGCAACACACTATAACTCTTTCTACTACAAAAGCAGAGTACATGGCTGCATCAAGTTGTTGTGTAACACCCCAATTTTTCTGTCTGAGCGAAAATGACCAAAATGCCCTTGAGGTCATTTTTCCACCTGGAATTTGAGGATAGCCGAACCGGCAGTCCTCGAAGGGTCAACTCAGTGTTCAAAGGGGATTATATGTGAATGAATATTAATAGAGCAAAAGAATCTCATTTTCTGAGGTTTCAGGTCAAAATGACCAAAATACCCCTATAACGTTTTTACGCGGGTATAAGTATCGTTTGAGCCCGGAATCTCTCTTGAGAGTTCGAAATGCTAATTATAAGTGTTTAATGGTGTTTTTATGTGTTTAGGGATATCTGTTTAAGTCCCAATGGTCCCGAGCAGTTTTTTAACAAAATTACGATTTTGCCCCTAAGCATAGTGTTTTTAAGCTTAATGATGTAATTAAGCAAACCTAAGCAATATTAGGCTCTAATCGAAGATTAATTAATTTTCATAATTGATCTAGAGTCAAAATAATTTATTAAAGTTAATTAGAACCTAAAATTGCTTAGATTAAACGTAAATCTCTTTTATAAATCAACATTCTTTTTCAAGGAATCTTGAATAGTATTTTCTCTCTCTAATTCCTTAAATTAAGAAATTGTGTTTTTGCACAATCATATCATAAAATGAATTTTAAATTAGCTAATGAAGCAAGACCATTCCTAATCATGCTCTAATATTCCTAATTACATAATTAGCTCACATAAACACTTTCTTACAATTCCTAATCTTAAGCTTAATCAAAGATACACCTAAACACATCATTAAACCACAATTAAAGGACATAAATCTCTTCCCCTTGGCTGCACATGGCTGAACACTCCCTCCCCATATTCTTCACATGTTAAAAATTGTAGCACTCAAAGGGCCATGCTTGTGCCCATACCTAGCCATATCCAAACCTATACCTGGTCATTCCTACACCATGCCTTGTCATGAGACATCAAAATGAGATATTTTCTTCCCTCCAAAGCCTTGAAAACTATGGCCTCTCCTCCTCCATACATTCCTTCACATTTTTTTTCTTTATAAATACCACACTTAGAAGAACTTGGCCCATTTTAGCTTCAAGAGTTGTCTTGAGTTTTCTTTCTGTTCTTCCAAGAGTTCAAAAGTTCTCTCATTTTCTCTTCTTCTTCATCTTCAACAAAGAGCCACTCTTTACATCCTCAAACCACCACACAAACATCATAAACCATCATCCAAACACTAAAGCTTTCACTCTCAAACACAAGCTCACATAAAACACAACTCCTTCCTTTTCCTTTATGCTTAGCCGAAATCATCACCATCAATTGGAGAGGAGTTTTCTTCTCATTTTCTTTTCAAGAGCAAGCTTCGTTTTCATTCCAAGGAGAAATACCACTAGGTAGGGGTTTTGTTTCAAAAGCTTTTCTTTTACTTGATGTGAAAAGGTGCTAGTTTCCTCTTGGTTCAACTCTTTTCCTCTCTTTTGTTTTTGGTCATGAGACTTGATCTTTGAAAGGAAAATCTTGAGCTTGATGATGAGGTTTCAAGATAATGGTCTTGAGATTTTCATTTGAGAAACCTCTAAAACTTGAAACTTGATTTTGATCTTGAAGTATTTTAGTTTTTCCTTCCTTTTTCTTTCCTTCAAGTTTCGATTTTCTTTTCCTTTTTCTTATTTATGGTTTTGGTTTTTTTCTTTTCCTTGGACATGTTTTTGGTTTCTTTTTTCTTTCCTTTGTTCTTACTTTGGTTTTGGTTCTTAAGAAATGATGTTACTTGTTTTGATCTTTTGGTTCATTTTCCTTGAGCTTGATGATGATGTTCAAACCATAAGGTTTCTTTGGAACCATGGTACAAAGAACTCTAAAGCTCACTTTACTTTGTTAGATAAGTGTTGGGTTGAGGTTATTTGTTCCTTTAAAATCTTGTATGAGCTCTAGATAGCTTAAAATGAACTTGCACTCATATTTATTTTTATGTCATCACTAAATCTCAAGAGTAAAGAAATAAACTTGCATTTCCATGTTTATATTTCAAGTCATCACTTAAATCTTAAAGATAATAATAAGCTTGCATCTCATATTTATTTTATACTCTGACTTTACTTTCCAATAAAGAGTAAAACAAAGTGCATATCATGTTTATGTTTATGTCATCACCTAAAGATCCTAGAGGTCGAAAAACTTACCCTTTTATCTCAAGTAAAGTTTGGAAAAAAATGATAGTATTTTATGCATGTTATTTTCGGCCATATGATGAGGATAAGCTTAGCATGAGTTTCATCTAGTCACAAGGACTAACAAAATATGTTTTAAGAATTTTCTTAAGCTTAGATGAACTTAGAATATGTTATAAATATGTTTTTGTGTTTTAAATCTCAACTATGAGCAAAATAAATTAGCTACTGCCCTTGTTCATATTCTTATGACTTTAATAAAATAAAATAGCTTCTAAAAGAGTTTTGAGGTTCTAAAAAGGTTCCAAGAGAAAACTAGTAATTTATGTGCACTTGATATGAAATTTTATGTGATTCTATGCATGATATGATGATGATGTTCATGATTCTACCTTGCTATGTTGTTCACTGTATGATTATGATTTTATTATGTTAGAATGAGTGGTTTCATGTATAATTGATGTTAGGATTAATTTGAGAGAGCTAAGAAAAACTAGAAGCTAGAAAAGATTTAATATAAGAATTCTAGAACACTTAGAACACAAAGAATACTGTTTCTGTCCAGCAACCTTTAGATGCAGTAATCATGTTTTATAATTAGTATATATGTGTAGGAAACCCTCATAATTGGTTTAGGAATTGATCTTAGTACTTTATGAGAAGACGAAACATAGAAAGGGTCAAAGTTATGACTCCTAGGTACCCGTAATTTGAAAAACATAGATTCTGCACTTTGAGGTTTAGAATTGGTTATGATCATGATAATTAGTGAGAATAATTAGTTGTGAAACCATAGATGCATAAGAGATTAAGATCAGATGCTAGAGAACTTAGATTTCAAGTTTAAGACCCTAAGGGTCAAAGCATAAGACACCATAGGTTCTTGATGCCATGAATTGATTGATTCAAGTATGATGTGATGATGCATGTGCTATGATTGTGATTATGTGAATTTAAGTTTATCATGATTAGAGAAATTGAATATGAAAGTATATGCATCATAAGTTTTGTGCCATAAAGGGAATTTGAAAGAAATTCTGTATACAGCTGTTACGTTGCCGAATTTTCGTCAAATTAAGGACTTGAGAATGTTTTTGAAAACCATATGAGATGAAACCCTGGGTGACACCAGTTTGGCCGAGCACCCCCAGGAGATGAGTTTTTATGTGACATAGCACTGAGATGCACTTTTCCTGCTCCGGTGGGGAGAAGGCAAATCCATGAGGGTATTGACATTGAGCTTACTAAAGTGGACAATCCATTGTGCACTAGATGCCAGTAAAACATTTCAAAGAAGGAAATAACCCCAACCCGCACTCCGAGAGTTGGTGTATTAGGTGATCCTTAGAGATGATAAGTTACCCCTTTTATTACCCTATATCAAATCTAGTGACGACTAGTTAGGATTGAGCTCATTCCTAGGCGATAGGTGAGACGGAGTTTGGTGACCAGGATAAAATCGCTGGGGCCGGCTTGTTGGTTAGATTTTGGTGAACATGATAGAGGGTGGTCTTTATGAAAAAGAACTTATGAGTTTAAGTATGAGAAAGAAGTTATATGAAAGTACTATGCCTTTATGCCACCTTTATGATTTATGCTTCCTTATGTAGTGCTCAAATCCTATGATTTTCATGTTAATGTGCATATGGTATTGTCATGTATACATCCACTATCTGTTGCATTCATGTCATTAAGACTCATACTAAATGACACTCACTTCGGATAAATAGATTTGGAAAGTTTAAAACGAAATCTTATGCATGAACACCTCTTTCATAATTAAAACCGAAGTGGTTGGGATAATGACGATGACACTTGTGTTAGAATCGGGACTCCCTACTGAGAACCTTGAATGAGTTTCTCATCCCTCTCTCTTTTCTTCTGTGTTGTCTCTAGGTGAAGGTAATGACGTGGTTCGTGATTTTTACTAAGGCATGGGCATGAGGCACTCGCTACGAGTTGGATTAGAGGGATGTAGTGGAAGCACGTAGATGCCGCTTTATATATATGTATTTCTTTTGATGTGACAATGAAACTATGTTAAGTAGTAATTGATGTATTTATGATGATATGATTATGTTGTGTTGTTATGTATAACAATTGTATTCTATGGTTATGAATGATATGATTTCACTTGCTTATATGTTATGTTTGCGGCGAACGTTAGATTTTATTTTAGCACGCGGCTCATGTTTTGTTTTCAAGTTTCAAAAAGAAAAATTTATTCGTATTTTCCGCTAAGTATTTTAAAGAAAGAATGAAACTAAGAAGTAATAACCTAATGATTAACCGAAATACATTCTAGGAGTATTGGGTTAAGAATTAGGATGTTACATGTTGCACACAACTCATTTGGATGAAGCATCAATTACTTGACTACAACTTTGAGTTTGATAATATTCCTTTATTCTGTTACAACATAAATGCTATTAACCTGTCTAAAAATTCGATTTTACATTCTAGAACTAAGCATATAGAGATTAAGCATCATTATATCAGAGAGCGTGTGCAAAATGGGAACATTGAAGTTAAATTTGTTGCATCTGATGATCAATTGGCAGATATTTTTACAAAACTTCTTTTGGAAGAAAAGTTTGTTTTATTAAGAGATAAAATTGGCATGACAAGCACATCTAGCATATGACTACCCTCATCACAGCATATCATGTTCGTTCACTTTTCATTTTGCACTCAACGTGATTTTATTTGTGCACTAAGTCCATGAGAAAGTTGATATATGCTAGTATATCTCCTGGGATCAGAGGAGATTTTTTAACTGATAGAAAATTTGGGCTTAAATGAAAATCTTCAACCTTAGTAATTGGACTTATGACAATTAGACTCTAAATCATGATTTGGGTTGTAATCACGTTCTTGGGTTTCTATGCACATTTAGGATGAGTGCAAGTAACCCATGTTTAAAGAAAGCCAAATCAAGTCTTCTCATGTTCTTGGGCTTGGAACCGTGGAGAAGCTATGTCTAGCTTGTTGGGCTGATTTATAATTTCTGAATGAAATTTTTTTTTTTTTGGTTTGATTGTATAGATGCTTTTAGGCCATACCAGCATCGCCATTTGTTCACATTCATCATTGTAATCCGAATTCCTTTTAACTCAAATTCATAATCGACTCTTCTACCCTTTCATATCACAACATATCTACAACTGTCTCTTTATAATTTCACAGTAGTGATATTTCAAATCAATCACCGCCTTCTCCTCTTCCCCATAACCCCTATTAACTTCCCACTAACATGATCACTCCTTCCCACTATTCATCAACCACCTTCTCTTTTTCTCTCTGAAATGACGCTATGATTCATATCCCCTGCTCCTCTCATTTTGTCTATAAACTCCTCACTTAAAATCATATTCCTCCCTTACATTGTATATCTTCCTCTCCTACTACAAGCACGATATCACTTCACCTTCTTTTCTCTCAAGATAACAACTATTGAACTTCTCTGAAATTTCTTCCTCCTCCATAACTCTAACCCTGTTTTCACTTATAACTCCTTATCTTCTTTCATGTCACGCCCCGAGTGAAAACCATAGCAAATAAACGACCTCCATTTGAAAGGCTTGAGCAAAATTTGGCAACAAAATGAGAAATGACATGGACAAAAGCTTCAGTGATGAAAGAAAAAGAGAAAACCGAAGTAATCTCTTCTGATGAAGAGATGTTGGAAGTGGTGGGAAGAGGCCGAGTAAGGGAAACCGAGGCGATTTCCTCATTTCCAAAAACCAAAGGCAAGGGAACCGACTCCAAAAGTGGTAAAACTCATTATCTTCTTGAAATGCATTTTGTTTCCTATGCACGTTATGGTTTCTATATAAACTCTATTGTTAAGAGACCAATCACCCCTGCTTTTTGGGTTGATCTAAACAGTTTTAAAGAAAAAGGTCTTGATTTCTTTTATACTTTTGAAAGATGTGGTTGGCTCCCTCTGTTTGATATTCATGAAAATGTGTATCCAAACCTTGTTAAAATCTTTTATTCCAACATGAATTGGCTTGATACCAAAGGAGCTATTATCTCTCATGTTAAAGGAAGAAGGATTTTAATAAGTCTTGAGACTATAGAAACCGTTTTGAAAATGGGTTGCACACCGAGAGGAGTTGGTGATCTCCTACTATGAAGCTGTGGTTAGTATTTGTGACAACATCCATGAGTTAAGGAAAAATAACCCTACTCATGCTGCCTTAGGCCATACCTGGCTCAACTCCATCGCATTATCTCCCACTACATCTTTCCCAAAAATGGTAGTTTTGAAAAGTTTCATTTATGGACACTTTGATTCTATATTGTCTAATTTTTAACTGGCCCATGAACTTTGGCTATATGATGACTAAGGCCATGTATGAAATAGTTGTAACTGCTAGGGATATTCTCTGCCATATGCTATGTTTCTTACCTGTATTTTTTCAAGCATTTTAAAGTGAGTTTGGACAATGAAGCCTCTGAACCTGTGAATCACATCCTCCTTTGAAGGAGACAACCACAAAAAAAGGCTGCCAATCCATCTGACAAAGGAAAAGCCAAGAAGACTGTTGATGATGACAGTGATGATGATTTTCAACACCTTTTGTTCGCACCACCTACCATTACCCGAAAGCCTTCAAGGAATCCAAAACCTTTACACTAAAGGATGTCATGAAGGAGCTTGTCACTAAGCTCATCTCATTCACTGAGATGCAGTGATTTATATTTACATCCATTTCCAGGGAGCACAACACATTTGCACCAACATATAAGAAGCCTCTGTAAATGGAGAATGATTGAATCCCACCTGAAATAAGTGCCCTCTAATGATGAGCAAGTCCCAGATGAGGATGATGACTTCTTCTCCAACCCCTGATGACATCTCTAGCTTTGTTTCATGCTTCTCTTGGACTTTAGTTATTTTTCTTTTTGGGTGAACATTAATTTTAGTTTCTGCACCATGCTTTTTGGTACGAGTGTCGTCGCCCGTAACAAATTAAAAACAATGAAAGTAACCAAATTACACTAATAATGTAGTTATAGTGCAATCCGAGTCATCTCACGAGGAAGTATTTTAAATTGATTCAAACAGAATTGGGGATTTAAGAATGTGAACAACAATTTTAACACAGAAAATTATAATGTAAGAGTTACCTGCACAAAGACTTCCTTCAGATCAAGACATGTTCTATCATTGATTCAGACAGATGAATTCATGACGATGACAACTTTCATAAACTATACTTTCGTATAAAAAACGATGCCATTCTACTTAACAATTATACAAACATATTATTGCTAAGAATTTGACTAACACAAGAACTAGTGATCACAATCATGACCCTATAAACCTATGTTAATTAGATATCAATTGCAGTTGTCTAATCCTAACAGAATTAATTTCATCCCCTTATCAACTAGAATTAATAAAATAAATTAACCCAATTTCCAAACGGCATCAAAATTATGCATACAATGAATACACAATTGACAATTCCCAAAAAACTTGATTACAAAATCATCGCAATCAAAATTTGTAAGAAAAAGCAAAGGGAACGAAAAACCAATCATGAACTAAAATTAAAGAACAAGAACCTCAAGAACAGTATTGGTCTTCCGTTGTCTCTGTGCGAGGTAAAGGATTTACTCCTCCATGTGAAGAGTTTACAACCAGAAATTCAAAAGAAACTATCAATTACAATGCTTCAAAACTGAAAAGTTATCAAAGGGAAATCTCTAAAACCTAGAGAGATGAGAGAGAGCTGCCTCTAGAGAGAGAGAGAGAGAGAGCCCCCAAAACTCCTAGGTCAAAAAATTTTCTTTGCTGCTGTCCTCCCGCATCTACTGTAGCATCCCTAAATTGGGTTTAGGTTGGGCCCAAAAGTTGACCCGTGAAAGACAGTAACTAGAGTCAGGTGATCGTAAGAGCACTGCAACACTCACCAGAAGGGTTTCCACCAAAAAAATGATTATTTCTGGTTTCTGTCAAGCTGCAGCGCTCTTAGCGCTGTAGCGCTCACCCGAATGATGAGCTTTTGGAAATTCTTCTTCCTTTCAGTCCCAGCTCCTACTTCTGATACTTTGCCCTTAATGCATTGCTCCTATACTCAAAAACCTAACTCAAAGAGATGGGTTAGTTGTAATAAGAATTAATTATTTAAAAATGGAACAAATGCTATTGATTTTTCAACAATGTGTAATGAGGTTCAATTTATAAAGCATTATTATTTTCCTCAATAACACATTAAAACTCCATGTAAAAGTCCAAGGTTAAGGGATTAAATATGCGGTGTAGACACTGCTTATCACTTTTGCACTGTGACCTCTAGAAATTTCTTTTAGTTATTAGACCTATGCACTATGGACAATCATATAATATCATGTCTATGATATCTCTCTGCCTGGTCTATTTGTTCTGGTACTGTGAATTTCTTCTGCAAATGTCTCTTAGTCCACCCTTTGATGTCAAAAGGGGGAGTAAAAAAAGGGGGCCAAGATCAAAAGAAAAATCAAAGACAGGAGACAAAAAGGTAATATTAAAAAGAAATGGGACTTTAAAAGAATCTCTGAGGTAACTAAACTATTTTTTTATTGCTTCTTTAATTTTTTTTTTAATGCTCTAATACACTATTATATTTACTTGATTCCCTGACATTGCTCTGATACAACTACTATGATATGCTCTGACACATTGTAAATTTTCTTGATACCCTGAAAAATTATTTGTGTTGATATGCCACATTATATATTCTTCTATGTTCTGACAACTTAGTGTAGTTGCTTAATTTTAATATAATGGTTCGACTTGGCCGATTCATTCTCTTATTTGCTCTGATATATACTTGATATAATCATCATTTTCGACTCTGATACACAACATGCACTATAAATTGAAACCTTGGTTACACTGTTGTTTGAAAATTGCATGAATATGTGATTTGCTTGAGGTGTTAATACAAGTCACTGATTGCTTAACATGCTATTTGAATCAAATGGACTTGTATTACTCCTAATTGTGTGCTGCATGACTTCCCTTCTTATGCATGACTGCATGTCTATGTGGCCTTATACTGTATCTTTCTTTCTTCTAGAAAAAAGGAGATCAGGCTTAGGGCCAAATTCCCAAAATTCATGTATTTCAATCCTTCGAATGAAGAAATTGAAAATCTATTTTGTCCAAATTAAAAATTCATTACTATGCATTTGTGTTTCAGAGAAAATGAAATTACAAAGCTCAAATTGTGGAAATATGAGCATATATTGAGGGGGAGTTAATATTAAAGGGAAGCTTACTTTAAATGAAAATTCTCTTATCCTTTGCTCTTCCCTATTTATTATGTTTGTCATCAAGGGGGAGGTTGTTGGTTTATATATCCTAATATGATGACAAAACACTATGGGTAAGTATACTAATCTCAAATGCAATTGATTTATTTTATCCTTGCTAAACTTTCTAATTAAGTTGTTAAGTGTTTCAGCTTAATTTTCATATTGTTAACATATGTTAATATCTCTGGCTTTATGGAAACCAACGCTTTGAGCTGGCATTATGAGCATATCTGTGATAAAGGCAGAAAAAGGAGAAAGAGTACAGGGGAATGTTTGTCAAAAATGGCAAACATAGAAACCAATAAAGCTTTGCTTACTGAAGTAAATAAAAAAAGTGTGATGATATCTTGTCAACAATTCAGAAGCAACAAACTTAAAGAAGCTCTCTCTCATGCACCCAACATCCATATTCGTGTTCGTGTTATAGCTAGAGTGCACAGGAAACAAAGACAAAAAGGAAGAGCAGCCTCTATCACCAAAACTGAAGGACCGCATCAGAAAAGAAATATTACAGTAAAAAGGGATAAACTAAAGTAAAAAGACATATGCTTCTGATTTCCAAGCTTCCAATGGTCAAACTCTCATCCTCGTATAAAAGTGTGCTTGGAAAGCATCAAGAAACAAGACAAAAAGTTCAGAAACTAAGTGCTTTACTACTACAATATTAAAATTCGAAATTCAAGTCATAAGCATCTTCCTTTTCCTCTCTCAATTTGCTGTATTAGTTTTTTTTAATCCTGAGAGTAGTTCTAAAAAAGCTATAGGATTGAGAGAATACACTTCTAAGTGTGATACAACCCAATTATATTCAAATACTGTCATTGTAAGGTTTATCTTGTAAAGATAAACTGGTTGATTGAGCTTGGAGAGGTTCATTAAAAATACTACTTGGGTTGAGTTTGGAAAAGCTCATTGAAAAGACTACTTAGATAGAGCTTCAAGAAGCTTGGATAAAAGAATACTCGGTGCTTGTACTAGTTGTACAAATTGATAGTGGATACACTCACTTGGAGGGTGGGGACTGGATGTAGGATCTAAGTTAGAAATCCGAACCAGTATAAATACCTGTGTCAATTTCTCTATATTCTTTTCCTTACATTGCATATCAACTATTTTTTATATATCCATTTCTGTTAAACTGAGGATTAAAAAGGTTAATCAAAGTGTTGTTGTAAAACGGCTTATTAAAATAACTTGAAATACTGAATCAGTTTTAGACTTTCTTGTTCTTCATAATACAAGTTCTTTCAAAATCTTTTAAAAATGACTTGGTGGAAAGGTTTAATATACTTCTGATAAAACACTTTCTTATCTATACACTAGTACCAAGCATTCTATTTTAGTCAGACTCTAAATCATCTTTGTCTTATTCGCTACAAAAAAATCTGCTCCTATAACAAGAGACAAATTGATCAATATTCTCGATCTGGGTGATAATTTTGTAGGAAAGTTTTTAAGAACACTTAATTCAACCCCTTCTCAATTGTTCCAGCACCATCACTGCATCAATAAAGAAACCCCACTAGAGCATCTATCAAGTGCAACATGAGTATAGTTGGTCAAAACTAAAAGGCAACAACAAGACAATGTTTCTAATTATGTGGTCAAAACAAAATCTAAACATATCCCAAACACAATAAAACCAAATGGGCATATCCAAAAAATAGAAAGAAAACATAATGTAGATTAAGAGCTTATTTCCATGCCAACGCTACTTGTTTCCATCCAACCATCCCATGATAGAAGATTCTTATTTCCACTTTATTGAATTATATCATAAAGCTCCTGCAAAATTCAACCATAGATGTGTACATATAAATATTAATGTATACTAAGAAAGCATAGAAAAAACAAATTTAAAACTTAAATTTAGTTCAAATTTTTAGCACATTCTGAATCTTTCTTTTTCTTACAATCCCTTTGATTATGACCATGTTCACCACAAAATTGACAAGATCTTCTTTTGACCAATGTTTTATTCAAAGAAATTTCAAGACCACTTTTGATTCTTCTAACTTCAGCTTCTGTCATGTTTTCCTTCTTTCTCCCTCTAGTTTGTGATACATGTGGATGTTTTATATGCCATTTAGAACCTCATGCATCACATCATTACTTGAGTCTACCACAATGGCATTATCACCACTCATTTGCAGCTCAGCTTTCATTTTTGTTGTCAAGTATGTATGTTTCTTCTAACCTTGAAACAATATAATTGTAAATATCTTCAGACATTTGAGTAAGATCTGACAGCAAGCTTGCTTGATGCTGCACATGTCTACTTCACAAAATAGGGAAGTTACGTTGGTCATGTACAACTAAACTCTTTTCCAATAAAATGGATTTACTGCCACTATTAGCTTCCTTGGTCCAACGTTGCAAAATGAAATGAGAAGGAATTTGAACAACATTTTTTCCTTGAAAAATAACCAATATATGTTGACATAATATGCCCATATCATATAGCTAGCATTTACATCTTGCAACCTTAGAATCCAAGTCCATTGTGACAAGAAATGAGTCTTGGAGATCAAAGCAACTAAATATCTTGTAAGTGTATTCATATCCATTATTTTCTACCTTCTCCTTCATAAATTTGTTAATCTTTACAAGCTCATCTTGAAGCTATAAAAATATTTCTTGTATAAATTGACGTCACATGCTCTTCAACTTTTTATCCAATGCTCAATATCCATGATCGATGCCTAGATTCAAAATCCTCTTTCCTTTCCTTCTCATAACGGCTATCAACTGCTTTATCATACTTTACTACAAATTCTCGTAGTGTTGTTGAGGAGTTTACAAAAGAATAAAAAAAAAGCATATACTCTCACTCCTTTGAGTGCTATTCATTCCACCAAAAAATGTGCTCCTATTAAAGACAGGTATCCATCACTGTCTTATCTTACATAATCCCTGAAGCCATTCATTTTCCTTTAGATTAAACTCACTCATGGTATGTTCCCAATGTTCTTCAAAAAGCTTTATGGATGGCGAATCACGAATACACTATTTTAGCTCTCGGTTGAAAGTTGAATTTTTATGGTATATATGTGAAAGCTTATCTGGAAATTTTTTTTTCTAATATGCCACAAACATAAACGGTGTCAAGTATGAGGAAAAACCTTAGCTATTGCAGCTCCAATTGCTAAGTCTTGATCAGTGATCATTGACATAGGACTTTTTCCATTCATTGCCTCAAGCCAAGTTTCACATAGCCACACAAAAGAGTTCTCAGTTTCATCTTGTAACAATGCACAACCAAAACAAAATTGATTAGCAATGATGATTCAACCCAGTAAATGGTGCAAAGGGCATGTGGTACTTGTTGGTTTGTTATGTTGTATCAAATGTAATAACATTCCCAAAATTTTGATAGGCTAGCCTTGATCTTGCATCAACCCAAAAGAAGTTTATCATTCTATCATCCTCATCACACTGGATAGCATAAAAGAAATTTGAATCTTCAGCTTGTTTTTTCTTACAGAAGTTCTAAACAGCTTGAGCATCACCAATCTCTAAATCCTTTCTTTGAACATTTTTTAGATGATTCCAACAGTCTTTGCTAGAAAAAGACAGGTCCACTCCATTGAACATCGTGGAAACTTTTCCTGAAGGTAGACCTTCTTCATTGAACTTTTCCATAAGATTTTTAACAGCTACACTCATCTTTTTATGACACCTAATAAGGGGCACACTTGCGGGCTAACCATGATATGATTATGATCATTGTTAAAAGCTCTGATAATCCACTTCTCTTCTTTTTAAGCTTTGGAAACTATAAGAGATGCATTACAACCGATTCTTGAAGTTAAGCACCTCCACTTTTTCTTTGTCATATCATTACAACTTTCTTCACTTGCATTACTCTTTGTTTTATGTTCTCCTTCATTAGAACAAACATAAATACGATAATTCAGCTTACTCGAATGAATACGAAATGCAAAACCCTCTTGTCTAGCAAAGGCTCTGTAATATACTTTTACATCATTAAGAGAGGAAAACTCCATCCTAATATGAGGAAAAGGATGAGAATTAGGTTCCTTATTGACAATTAAAGCACTTGGCAAGACATTCTCCAAAGTTTCTGCTCTAGTAAACATATCCTTTTCTACTCCAAAAGCTTCTATCATGTCAATGGAATATAAGAAATCAAAGATTATGTTAGAAAAGTCTAAAATTAGACTTCCTGTTAAATGCAAATGGTATAAAATCAAACAAATTTAATTAAGCAATTTTTATGGAAAATTCTAATTAAACAATTAAAATAACTTTACATCAACATAACACATTAAAAGGTACAATACACTATACCTGAATGTGGCAAAAGAGGTGAATGTGCTACATTTTCCAAAAGAGACATATGTATGTGACTGAGCAATAGATGAAGATGGCAATATATGAGGAGTAAGTGATTCTGGAGCCATTCTCAACATAGCTAAAGATTTGTTGTCATTCTTTTTCCACTATGTAGCAATTCTAGTAATGTCAATTAAGCAAACAATAATAATATCATAATGTGCCCAAAATGAAATGCAAGTATGGAAGAGCAAAGAAATACCTACAAAACCATCAAACAAAGTAACACGTCCTACAACCACAGGTTGTTGAAAGTGCATTTGAAACAACCTCAATCACACCCACGATGAGCACAAAGTCATGCCAAATCACGATGCAATAGCCCCTAACCACTAAGAACAACCTCGCTAGAACAACAGCTTGTTTCGGCAACGAGAACGAGGCTGAGGGAGTGATGACAAAGCGCAAAGGAAAGAGTGAGACAGGGAAGAAGAAAAAGCAGAGAGAGAAAAGGATGCAAGGGAAGATAGAAACATAAATAGAGAAAGGGCGTGGATGCGTGGGTGGAGAGCAAAAAAATGAATAAAGAAGAGGGAAGCAACTAGAGAAGGGCTGCAGATGTCATATGAACATGGCTAAGGATTAGGGTCTCGAGGAAGAAGGTAACAAAAACAGAGGTGGGTTTGCAATTTGTGGCAACAAGGAACATGAGAGGTTTAGTGAAAAATTAGGGACTGTAGAGGTTGTATTAAATTGACGAACTATATTAGGTGTAACTTTGTTAAAGTTATATTGGTGTGATTTGATCCCAACTCATATATATATGTATTGTTCTTTTGAATTCTTGGTGAATTAGTTTGCAGTTGACAGAATAGGATAACTTATTAATGGTCATTTGAGTGTAGTTCTTATATTTTTCAAAACTCTCTTTTATTGCCCTGAATAATTATTGAATCATTATCTGTGATTGGCCAAGTCAACTTGGCTAAGTCTTTATTAAGCTCTGGTTATTCCTGTGATGTGTGATGTCATGCTGGAATGGCTTTATTGTTGATCTTTCTCATTGATGCTTTACAGAACCTGCATCTTGTTTAAGTGCTACATAAAAAATCTTATTGAAAATCATGAGCCACTAAGATTGAAAATGGTCTATTGTGACGATAGAAATGTTGACTTCCATCACACTTTATTTCTCTAAATAAGCCTTACCAATAAATATGCATCATTTGAATTTTCTTGTATTGAGAACATTTGTTTACAAATAATTTCTAAGGCAGAAACTATAGTAATCAAACGTTACTAAATAATTGACTGAAGTAAGATGAAAATCAAATATACCATTTTTTATGGTTAGGGCTGCGTCTACGGCTCTAAGCCCACATTTATGGTTACTCATCCCTGACTTTATGCACAACATAGGATTGATACCGTGTGGAATACAGACCTATATTGCTACTTTATTATTTGACTTTATTACTACTTCAATCTACTCATATCCAAATTAGATCTTGATTTAGTATTTCTGTTTATTTATGTATTGATTATGGAATCTCTTTAATTTGTCGATCTCATGATGCTTTGCTTTGTTGATTTTCATGATATTTCATAGTCTCATAGTTCTAATATGGTTGTGATCTTCAGGAATCTTAGATTTGAGTCAAAGAGATTCTACATTTTTTTTGGTAATTTTGTGCTGAAGTTAGTTAGTTTGCATCTTCTTCATTAGACAATTGCACGTTTTTTGGTTACTTTTGTAATCTAGTGTTGGTATTCAATAATGAGAGAGTTTGAAGC